>VUQR01011880.1:60203-87306 GCA_015108515.1 Hemichromis elongatus
CCCCCCGCCCCCCCCCCACTAACCTTCGAACACCCCCAACTAACAGCTTGTCGCATCGTTTGGGCTTCCAGCTGAAGCGGTAGATGGCTCTGTGCAGCTCCAGCAGACAAACTCAGGGGAAAATGTCTTGTCTCTGAGAAAAAGAGAGCACGCTCAGATTGTGTGTTTACTACATTAAGCGCAAAAGCAAGGATGTCAAAAAAGAACCCTGACTCACTGCCTTCATGGCTGACGAATGATGGACACAGTTGGGTTGTCAGCGTTGCCGGACGTCAGTTGTTTTGTTTCACCACAGCAAATTATCCATTCGTTGTTTTTATTTTTCATTCGCACTTATGGCGGGCACATAATGGCTACACAGACAAACACATTAACAGTGAATTCCCGCACACATTGCACAGATTTGATTACAACCCGAGCACGCCAGAAATCAATGAGGCAGAGAGCCAGGGGAGATGCTGCTTGGCTGACAGGCCGAGTGGTGGGTATTGCTGCTAATTAAAGCCAGGGAGGAGCCCTGGAGAGGTTGCCAGAGGCACAGAAGGAGGAAAACAAAGCTTTGTGAGTACACATGGCCTGAAGTTGCTATAAATCTGTGTGAGATGAGGTACAACATGAAGGAAGGATCCTTGCTGGGTTATGTTCTCTGCTGGGACACCGTTTGTATTTTCTGTCATTATTCTGTGTATTCTTCCCTCTGACAAATTACAGAGGAAGTTCTCGTAGTTTTTGTATTTTTATCTGTGTGTGTTTTGTGAAATTGTGCCCCAAAGATGAAAACTGAGATTTTCATCTTTGAAAGTTAAGATGATCCAGGCTGCTGTGATCATCTTCAAAAGGACTCTCAAAACACCTGCTGGGTCAAATATAAATCCGATGAAGTGCTTTACAGACTAGCGCTGACTTCCAATACTGGCTGATGGACCGATCTCTTATGTAGTCACTATTTACAGCCTCTTTAGTTTGCAGTGCCACAACTGAAGGCCACAATAGGACTTTATCAGCAAATATAGACTATAGACTTCCTCCTCCTCCCATCAGGACCAAACACTGCTAACCTTGGTGTGGGATTAACTTTTGCTCATACTTATGGGAGAGGAGAACTGCTCTTGAATGCCTAAAAAGTCTTTGGAACAATCATGCCAGAGACTACTAAAGACCCAGTTGCACAGTGAACCTTGAATTTGTTCTCAAAGTGAAATAAATGTCTTTTTACCATTCAACAAATACTTTTAGAGTCACTGAAAATGAATCAAATGTGCATGGCTGAATGAGAGCGGTGCAGTTGTTAGATTTTAAAATGAAATGCCTTTTTCCTAGTGTGATGACACGGAGCGAAACCTGAACTTTAAGGCATATATCGGCACAAGCGGGAAAGGAGTGTATTGATGAATAATCAGTGTCCCCTGCTGGTTGACAACAAAACTGCAACAAAACCAAAGAAAACGTCTCACATTGTGGATATAACATTTGTTTTAAGCATGTGGCACAAAGTGATAATTAAACCAGCGGTGCTTAACAGTCTAGAATAGCAAACAGAATGCGTGTGTGATAACATGATGGCTCCTTGTTTTGTTTTCCAGTGATGCCAGCTGACAGTGCTGTAGACAGGGTGCCAGGCACTCATCCTCTTCACACCGGTTTGATCCTGGGCATCTTGCTGGTGATGCTCATCATGATTGCAGGCGTGCTGATCACAGTCTACATCTACCATCACCCGACCTCTGCAGCCAGCCTCTTCCTTATCGAGGTGAGCAGCAGCACCAGCGGGAAAGAAAGTTCATCCTTGATCTTAGCGTAGTGTTTCTGACATCAGAGGGCTGATAGTCGGTCTTAAACCTTGGTGTTTGTTAATCAGATTTGACGATAAAATGCTTAAAAGAATGAACACAAATTAGAAAGAGATTAGCACTCACAGGGTGAAATTAGGTTCCAAGCAGATTACCATTGTTGCCCATGGTTTGTATGACACCTAATAGCTGCAAACAGTAACAAACTACTCATGGAGTATTAGAAAAAAATAGATGTAGATGTCAAGTTAGACTCTCAAATAAAAGGGCTTTAGGGGAATGCACAACACAACAACCCCTAACATTTAACCTTGACCACACTTGGTGCCGCTGACCTTTAATCTTCAACTCCTCTCCTGCAGAGACGCCCGAGCAGGTGGCCTGCCATGAAGTTTCGCCGGGGGTCGGGTCACCCAGCCTACGCGGAGGTGGAGCCAGTGGGCCAGGAGAAGGAGGGCTTCATCGAGTCCGAGCAGTGCTGAGGGAGGAGGGGGCATCCACATCCCTCCCTCCCCTCTGCAGCCTCCCTCCTGTGCTAGCCCTCCTCTCTCCTGCTCCACGGGGACTTCTCACCTGGAACCTCCAGGATGCGCTTATCGGTGGAGGAGCTCAGTGTACACAATGACTCGTTAAGATTGTGCAATCGGCCCATTGAGCGCTAGATGAGACTGGATACAGTAATCGGTGACATGAGAAAGTGATACACCCCTGAAGACTATCCCCAGACAAACCCACTGTTCAGCTCCCGTTAGCAAGGAGCTGAGCTGCCGGGGGGGGCAGAGGGAGGGAACAGCGCAGACGTCATCGACTCGGCATTCGTTAAGAGTTTTATGACTGCTATCGCGTTGCCATGGTGGGACTGTACAGCTTGACTGATAGCCGTGTGTCTGGGGGGGTTGGGGAGTAGGGTGAAATACACAATATATATTTTCAGAATCAATACAGAGTGTGTGAACAAAGATGTCCACTTTATTGTCCATGGGGGTTATACATTATAGGCCTTTGTATATCCATCAGGTTTTTCCTTCTTTTCCTTTTCCTTTCTCTATGTTTTCACAGGGGTTGGCGCATTTATCTGTACAGACCGTCGGTATTGCTTTTCAATACCATAGCAGGCTTAATTGACGTTTCCACTGACCACTCTGCACAGAGAGGCTGTGGCTGTGTGACATGACGCGAGCTGAACTCGATCGATCAAAGCTGGGAGTAAAGCTCTGAACATTCGACATCGGTGTTGAATTAGTTTGTGATTTTTGGGGCTGGTTTCATCTTGTGAAAATGAAGTGCAAGTTGGGGTTTTTTTTGTTGTTGTTTTTTTTATGGGTGATGGACACTATCCTTCCCTTTTGCATTGATTTCTTTACTGCCATGCCATTTCGTCCCTGAGTAGAGTTTGCACTTATCTTTTTTTTTCCTCATTCGACATGTGGTACTAATGCAAAATTACAAGACAGGCGCTTGTGAGTGTGAATATATTTTCTGGAGTGTAATTGATTCTCATGTGTGTGAATACAGAAGACAGTTTACAGTAGTGATTGGATATCCACCTGCTATATGGGTGCATATATGTGAGCTGGCTCTGCACATTTGATTCTTGTTGATTTTACTTAGAAGTGTCTGGATACAGTTTGCGTGAGCCAGAAAACACACTGGTCTGATTGGAGATTTTATTCATTTTTACAGTGTCGGTTCATTTTCCAGTTGTTGCCAAGCGTAACCAGTTCTGTGTCCACATTTAATAGCTGTCATGTCATCGTAGTAATGTATATACCAAGGCCAAAACATTTGCAGATTCAGGTAACTCATGGCAAACATTTGCAGTATAGCAGTGATGAGAATCTTCTTTTCTTATTTTTTATGAGTGGCCTTTTTTTCTCTACTTTTTTACTTAAATGTGAATATTGTTCTAGTCATTGCTGTCACAACAGTTCATTCAGACAAAACCATGTTTTACACCAATGATTGTAGACTCATTTAAACAAACTAGAGCTCAAAATCCTGGAGTTTTACTGAATAATAAAATGTGCAATATTACATCCGCTAATTTCCATGGTGAAAACACATAAGGACTCCAATCATCTGAATTTTTTTATTTACACTTTATTGACATCGAGACCAAAGACTAATTAGAATTTCAGTCACATGTATTTATCTCAACCTCCCCCCCACAGACTCCATACCTCTCATTAGGCAGGATATGCAGGTTTAGTTGGTTAAAGCAGAGACTGTACACAAAAGATGGAAGTAGCCACTGTGACATCACTCATTGGTTAGCAAATTCCTGTTTATATGCCTCAACCCATCTAAAAAAAATTATGTCATTCTTTATTCAGGTGGCTCCGTGTTGTAGCGATTAAACATTCACCTTATATGTGAAAGACTAACCAGTTCAAGAGGGGAGGAGCTATAAAATCCACCTCCAGAGTTTACAAGCTACTGTATTCCTTGTGTTGGCCCCAAACCTGAAAAAAAGAGAAGGTTGCATCAGGAAAAGCATCCAGCCAAATCAAATATGCAGATCTACCTTGGAAATGAAGGAACAGAAGTAGTACCTTCATTATGTTATATCAGTAAGATTTGAAACTATCAGCTAAGGCCATGAACTGATCAGAAAATGCTTTGAGATAAGAGATCAACAGCGCCCAAGGGCAGTTTCCCATAGACCTCTACACACAAAGGTTTTGTTTAGTTTTCCAAGCAGAGGTGTCGACCCCTGCTGGACATTAGAAGAACTTGTAGGTTTTCGCCCCAAACTGATGTCACTTTTCAAACCAGGAAGCTACATCCATCCTTTGTGTACAGTGTATGGATTAAAGTGATGCTGTGCAAGCGTTTTTGATGCCATAAAAATTTGACATCCCTGATTAGCATTTACTAAATCCTTCCCACCATCAGCGACTGTCCAATAACAATTTACAATTCCAGGCACAGTAAACCTTAAGCTTTTCATTATCAATATGTTTAAAGAGTTCTACTGCCAGTGACTCTTAGTAGCCTTCCTCTTAATAACCAGAATTACAAGAGGTAAAATTTGTCAGTCATTAGAAATTAACAGTATGCCTGTCTAACTAACCTACTAATTTCAAGTTTGCATCATTAGCTAACAAACCAGCTTTGGAAGAAGAGTTTAGGCTCATAGGTTGATATATATCAACAACCCCAGTCAGCACAGTGATACCTGAGATAGTTTTATACATTCACTCACTGAGGTGACCAGATTAATTTATCCAGAAGGTCAGTAAGGCTTTTAACAATGTTCAATGAAACAAATGTGGCAGTCTGCTAGTACCAGCATAGTCACAACTTGTAAGCAGGTAGACAACTAAACATACAACTACAACAGTAGTAAGCATACTTAAGCAACCAACCTTTGGGTTTTAGATGCTTTGTTCATTTTATTGGAACCAGTACTTTGTCTGTTTAGTTAAAATATATGTTAATCCACACGGAAAGCACAGGGGCCTGTTTCGAATCAATACATTCTCATTCTTCATGTCGGTATCTGTACACACATTTAAAAACTCTTTTGCAAGGTTTTCATTTTATAACATGTGTGTTGTGAATATTTTAATTTACTGAACTTATATTACCAAAGTTTAGCAACAGTTTAGATTTTGGCCTACGAAAGTCTTTTTCCTGTCATTCTGAAATTTTTTTTTTGCAATACTAAAATCACTAAAGTCCCACTAGGTGAGCGAAATGAACAGAATCACTTCCTTTTTTAATCTTTTTTAATTATTCAATTTAGTCAAGGTTTCAGTTGCAAGCAAGTTTTAAGCACATGTACAGATTGGGCAGTTCAAGTCACACACATGGAGGCAAACCTTCAATGGGCAAGACAATCAATGGACTAATTTATCAAGCTGATGCAAAGCCACATGAGCAGAAATCATGCAGCGTTATTTTGGCCCCATTTAAGTAAAAAATAAGAAGACTCTACTGTCCATGTTAAGTGAATTCAGGTGAACGTCAGCTCTGATTAAAAGGCTCCAACTGTTACAATCAGGCCAAGCAAATTCAAGCCCAATAATGAAGTTCCGCTTAACAGATTTAAAAAGTCATTTTTGCTATCAAGCAAAAAAAATATTTAAACTGCCAAATTAGCATCACCCAGATTTGTCCTTGGGGTTTTGTGGGAAGTAATACTAATACTTAATGTGTTCAGAAAGATAATCTTCACAACCTGTGGCCACATTTATGACTCTCGAAGAGTCGCACAATGCGTAAAATCTTAGCTGCATGCACTACATCACAGTCACACTAACTTTGCAACCACTAAAGGGTTAAGGTACAGTTGGCTTCACTTTTCAGACCTGGAAGCTATGTCTGCCTTTTATATTGTGTATGGCTATGACTCATGTTAGCCTGTGTCACTCTATACACTAGTCATTCAGTCAGTGGAGCTATGCAGCTGGGTCGTGGTTTGTGACACGCATCAGTATTTCTGAAACAATTGTGAGTCAATAGCTTCTCCACACCTACAGTTCCATTTCCTATTTTTTTAGTACTGGTAGATGGATCCCTGTGGAGAAATGCTCTTTGAAAGTGATCAAATCATCCACTTATTGTACGGTGCCACCTGAAACTGCAAGTGTTTTTACGACTGCTGTGAAAATGCAGTCCGAGTACGTGGCCGGAGATCACATTTGTTTGCACTGAACACATTTACAAAAGCTGAAAACACTTCAATCGTGCAGAATTGCCAGACGGGAGAAATTTTACCCTGGAGGCTTACAATTATTACATTTTGAGGAGCGCTATTGTACACGGGTCAGATCGGCAGAAAAGACGTCATGAGAGATGATATGAGTAGGCACAGGTAGTCCATTGTCCTAAAATGGGGCAGCCTCAGCTTATTTCAACTACTACGTGTTGTAAAATAATGAGATTGTGAAATATTATAGGACGTTTGGCACACAAGTACAATAATTATCACACTCTGGCGATGCTCTGACAGTGAAAACTGGGTTTTCTAGCAACAAAGTCTTTACTTGCTTCACTGGACCTGACAAATGGCTTTCACTCCCACTTTTAACAAAAGCAGCACAGTTATTGGGATTGGTTACTGCTGTGTTCTTTGTTCTCTTACATGTTGGATTAAATTATATTGAGTCACAGATTCATCAAATGTTCCAGGAGCTCAACATAAAGATACAAGAATTGGAGTTTTCTTCCAGCTGTGATGTTGGTTTTATCTTATCATGACACTTTCATAGCACAATAAGACTCAAAATCATAAAGTATCATAGCTGTCTGTAATTTCTGTAACTACTGTTGTTTTGATTACATTTGAAATAATAAAAAAAATGTTGGTAAAATAGTCACATGTCTGTTTCTTTGCATGGTACACCAAATTATGCTTCTTTTGTTTAAGTGTGCATGTCCAACTTCTTTTTGATTATTCTATACTAGTATACATATACTACTGTATCTTTAGTATATTTAATGAAATTTTGCGAAAAAACATTTTTTTTAGACCTAATTTATATGTACGGGACTTTAAAACACATTTAAAGGTGTAGTCAGTTAAATATCTTTTTTAGTTTTACTCATAAATATACATTTATTAGTGTGTAATTATGTCTTCCAACAAACTAACGGAGTCTCATAAACTGGTTTGTGGAAGTTGCCGTTGACCCGCCATCTTGAATACAGCGGCCACCTCAAACCTTAGCTCTTGAAGTGAAGTCAGGGCTCTAACACACAAAAACATGCATAAAAATATTTATTTATTACAGACATTATCACAGCTGCTTATTATCAGCAGTTCAGAGAAACAACAGCTGGTTATAGGCTAACATTATGCCAACTAATAAGCTCCATCCATCCATCCATTTGCTGCTAATAAGCTTCAGTATCTTAAAAATAACACTTTCCCCTTTGTTACCAGTTTGATTAGTTCTTACATCATATGAGAGCTTACTTTCTATGTGTGCAACAATGTTATATCCATGTAAAAGAAAATTTCACTAACAGCAGCTGAGGCTAACTCTGGCTAATAGCTGCTAACAGATGCTAACACCAGCCAACAGGAGCTAACAAAAACAGCAGCACCACCAAAAAAGACAAGGATATCCTCAACAACTCACCTCAGTATCACCCTCATCGGTCAGAATTGAGCTTCACTGACTCCATGTGTGATAGGTGGCTGATCAAAACAACATTAAATGTCTTCATTTCTCCTACGTACATTTTGACATTAGCTCATCTTCCAGCCAACTTTTCTTTCAGGGTCCAAATTTTCTGACACTTGGGAATATAGTTTATGGTTCTATAAATGGAACTTCTTTATAATAGCTTGGACATGTAGCCCTGATCAAACAAATTTGGTAACTGAAGATTTTCAAAATCCTTCGGATGTGAGGGCACAGAAGGGCCTGAATCACAGAGGGTCTTGCTGATTCTGAGGCGGGCAGCTGGGAGGCACTGATTAATCTTTCATGGACTGACAGCAGGGATTTAGTATTTCCCTGAAATACTGAATCCTGGGAGAGGATGAGCATTATTTAGACTTACAAATGAAAGGCATTCCAAAAACTGAATATCTTGTTTAGCCATGAAATTTTCTGACACCTGTGTTTAAATGATCTGCTGTCCCTGAAAGAGAGCATGGCAGTGAAAAATGCTGCATGCTCCTCGGTTTATATGAAACCCTTGGATCAGGTAGATTTTGGAAATGCCTCACTGCAGATTGAGGAGATGGAGCTCTACACCGGTACAGAGAGAAAGCTGAGCAAACAAGACACCAGAGGGGAGATAGAGACAAGCTGAGCAAGCTGGAAGCAAAAAAAAAAAAAAAAAAGGGAAAAAAAGAAAAAAGGGGGGAAAAAAAAAAAAAAAAAAAAAAAAAAAACTCATTTCAAATAATGCTGTAAACGAACTGTGTGTGCACATAAATGCTTTAGGTGTCTTAATTCGCAGTTTTAACACGCAATTTGAGCTCCTACGAGTTTATTTTTGTGTAAATATGGAATTGCATTGGCTAGAAAGTACACGTCCAAATGTTATGATACCCTTATTTTTTTTTTAAGTTGAGCCTAAGTCATAAAAGAGAGTAAAAAATTTCCGAATATTTCTAACTTTTTGCCTAGTTCTGTAAACACAATTAGTATTTAAAAAATAAAAAAAAATCAGTGTTTCTATACGATCATAAAGACATAGGCTCATCTTTTGGCAGGGTATTACATTTTAAAAGCTTTATTGCATTTTAACCCTGTAGGAACACACTTTTATGAGCTTCAGCCAATGGTTGCACTATCCATCAGGCGTAACTGTGCTGGTTGCCACACGCAAACACAAAGATCAAAACCGCACGGCAATCTGCAACGCTCAATCCTTCCCATTTCCTCCAAGACAGTTACGTATCTGAGCATAAGGCAGCATTTCCTTTATCATGTCCCATAAAAATAGTAATTTGCTGGAGCCCCTTGTAGCACAATATGGTAGGCAGTGTGTTTTCCTGATAATGTAGAGATGACAGATAGGTCCATACTGGGAGGTTTCACTTCACTCTGGATACCAGTGTAATAAATTGCAGAGAGGAGGAAGGAGGAGAGGGAAAGATGGAGTGGGAAGAGGGGAAGATAGAGCAACAGATAGAGACTCCTCCAACATCTCTCTTCTCTGGCCAGTAGAAGGCTGCACTGTGGGCAGTGATTATACGCTATGAAAATGTAGGATTAATTAGGCCGGCAAGGGAAGGCAACCCTGTCTCATTACTGGCACACTATCCCCCCTCAAAGATATCACGGCTAACACGGCCATCGTGCTAATGCCAGCAGACAAAGTCCTCTCTTTTCTGCCCATCGCCCTTATTATCTTATTTAAGGCCACTTAAGGAGGGCCCAAAGGTGGGCGACACCATGGGTTCTCTTCACTATACGCCGCCTTAATCAGAGCCTCCTTTGCTCTCACCTAGAGTTTTTTATATATATATATATATATATATATATATAAGAAATGTATGACTTTCAGAGAAGAACGAGTTTCTTTTTCATTTCAGCGCTACATGTGTGATTGGGTGGAGCGAGGACAATGGTGGCACAGTTTCCACTTTGTCACAGGAATAATTAGTCTATGGAGACTTTGCCCTCACTGTGTTGATCCTCTGTTCTTCTTGCTTTATCCATTTTCATAGATAAAGTGTCACACGGCCAGAGCCTTCCCCTCCCATAACATCTGTGATTCTCCATCATACACTGTTCATCTTCCAGGTCTTTATCTTTCTTATTCATCAAATAGATCACATGACAGAAAGGCAATTCTCCACAGAGTCGCACAGATGATGTGTGACTTAACAGGGATCATTTAATTGGTTTGTCTGGCTTGTTTTTTTGTTTTATTAATTTTTTTTTCTTGTACTACTAGTAGTGCTAAGTAGATTATTAAAAACAATTAAACTGACAGAGTGGTACAGTTGTTTCATTGTCACCTCACAAAAAAAGTTCTGGGCTTGAATCTGCTGATCAGCTGTGTGGAGAATTACCTTCATGTGCCTTTGCGTGTTTTCTCCGGGTCCTCTGTTTTTGTCTTATAGTCATATACCAAATACATGCGTGTTAGGTTAATTGGTGATTCCTAATTGGTTGTAGGCGTGGGTGTGCGCGTGAAGGGTTTTCTGGCTCTTTGTGTTAACAGTGCGATGGAAGGTCAACTATGATTAGCTCCAGATCTCCCATAAAAGGTTAAGCAGTTGGATGGAAAGGCACATTCATTGTTTTTAGTCATTAAAAAATGACAAAAACAAAACATTTTGATGGTTTCATTTGATGTCCTATATATTTTTTATGTGATAATGAATTCAAAACATCTTTTGCTTGAAATAATTTCCACTAATTTGCTACATTTTGTGCACAATTTGGGAGAACAATTGTTTTCAACTCATAAAACTCAAAATTGTTGTTTCTAGCTCATCAAATAAGGAACATAATAACTGCTACCAAGCGTCTTTAGAAAGAGCTGGTGTTCCTCACTTTTAATCACAGCAACAGCGTTTTTCAAGTGTGAGACAACATTAAGACAGCGCTTCTTTGTCTGTGTGAGGCTGAGACGCCAGAGAGAAGCCTTCCTCTGGGGTTTTCGTTTCTTTTAGAGTTTTTTCGGTTTCCAGTCGCTGTTTGGTTACGTTGAGGCGACCAAACTCATTCTTGGTCGGGATTAAGGAAAAAGTTTCAGTTACAATGCAATCCTTTCAGCAGTGCTCTTAGAAAGTCTGTCTGTCAGGGAACTTCTCCTCTGTGAGGTCGACCTAGGTCGCTTGTGTGTGACGCTTAAAGAATATGTTACCCCGTATGCCATATGGGCCTCGCTGCCAATTGTAACGCGTTGTGGTGCCTACATAACGAAACCTAATTAGATTGTTGAGTCAATCAGCATCCCACAGGTACGTAACATGGCTGTAGAGAACAACAAACCTGTCTAATTACCCTGAACATGATTACACCTCTCACCAGGACTGAGTGCTTCAAACACGGCTGTTTTTGTTTTTGATTGCAAAGTCGTTACATGTGCTAATTGTAGCATGCAAACCTGTGTGAGCAAGTGTCAGCCTTCAGATGGAAGTTTAAATTGCTAAACGTTCAGCGTAATAAATTGCATTCTTCCCCACTACATATGCACCAAGCTCTTCGCTGTGGAAGTAAAACAGCTTCTTTTGCATGCACGTTCCTCTAACTCCGCTGTTTATAACCACGCCGAGAGCCTCACCTCCTCCGAGCCAGACTTAGCCAAACATAATTACCCAGGGCGCTGTGCGATAACGCCTACTGTCACTCCTCATTTACAGGGCCTGCTGGAACTCCACTCAATTAAGTAATAAAACATGTTCTCTGCTCTCACATGCACGTTTCAATAGTGCACATCCATAACTGATGCGAGCTCCTCTCCCTTTAAATTGGCAAGTGAGCAGTCTGAGAAAGAGAGGAACATCATTTAGTCGAAGCACTTATGCGTCACCTCATCCCAGCTTCACAATCACCCACGTGTAAGAAACAATACTCAAAAATTCAATGCAAATAAATGTCTGTCTTTTTGGCTGGAAGCTTGTGCATTTGATTTTCTACGCACTTGGCATTTTAACTTTTAGGCATTATCTGATTAAAAAGTGACAATAAAAACAAATAGAGACAAACAATAACTTCCAGGTTGAGAATTTTCTTTTCTTTCTTCTTGCATAAAAAATTGAACATAGAACATTTAACAGCAGACACAGAATATAATGAACGACTACATTAACAAACAGATAAAAGTAAGCGAGTACTGTTGAACCACTACCATGTTATCGCCACCCTATTGCAATAATGTAAAACAACTGTCACATGTGCGTTTGTTTTACAAGGGAGAGAATAAAGGGATCTTTGGGAATTAGGGATTTGTGGACTGATGCAAATATTGCTAAGTCCCCAAATGTCCACTGGCAACTGCTGTAGCCAAGCGCGACCTAACTGCTGAAGTAGAGATGAAGCCTGATGCAAACTTTGAGTCGTCCTACAGTCAGAGCTGTAAGTTGACCCCGAGGCAGTTAGCTAGCTCTCACACTGCCACGTACACTACTATGGATTTACTGTAGTTGCACAATAGCTCTGCTGTAGGTGCTGCGCTCACTGTTTTTCCACTAGGTGCTCTCTGGGGCCTCTACTGCTCGTTCACCTACGGTGATGTCTGAGGCCACCACTACAGGCAGCTGCCACACCTCTGCTGAGGCAAGAGGCTCCTTCTATGAACTTGGGTAATATTTCAAATGTGTTGCCATTAAATGCCCAAGGGACCCGGTGCACACACAGGTTGGAGGAAGGAAGTTGGTGCAGGCCTTCACAGCTAATCATGTAAAGGGAAATATGTTTTAATGCTCATGATCACACGTAAATGTTTCTGAGCGTCATTAATTCAAACAAGCTCAATCATAATCTCGTCACCGATGTACAGTAGCGTGCTAAGGTTTTAAGCACTTAAGATATTTACATTTTTATCCATCATGCAACGCCATCAAGGAGACATCTGATCGATCCTAAATTCATTCCCCTGCATGCCAAACATACAGTCATCAAGTCATAAAGAGATACTGTGTCTTTAGCAATGAGACAGACCAGGAGCCTCGATGTCAGCATCATCAAGTCAGCCTGTAATTACATAAAGACAGAGAAGCAACTGAGACAGCCGACTGCACAGAAGAACTCAGTCTAACTCTCCTTGTGCTTAAAACAACTGACCTGAGTGTTTTATTTTTTTCTGCACCTTGTATGAAGTTAAACGATAATTAAAAACAGTTTGCAGCAATTTTTGCAGAAAGTATCCTCCCTGTCTTTAAACTGCATAAAACTGAGGATCACTGTACATTATGACATCACAGGGTTTTTTTGTAACATGGCTTCAACTTGGAATTCAATACAGTACATTAAGTGTACACTTGTGCTTTTGTCTGCTTTCTTTTTTAGGACAAATTCCTTTGATCATGCCATGCAAAATGGGATTAAGTGTCAGAGATGAGACATAGCCTCTTGTTTTCTATTCTAACTCGGAGCACTGTGTTGAATCCTCGGAATACAATGAATACTTTTGTGCACACTGAGTAGGTGTTCTTATTTTAGTCATTCTTTGGGGATAAATGCAGCACCGCTCGGGTGAGGTAACCCTCATATCAACTGTATTGCTGCAATCCACATGTCAGCATGCAAGTGTTGCATAAAAGAGGAATACCATCAGCGCTGAAAGGAGATGGGAGACTGATACGTTGATTTTTAAAGATGCAGTGATAAATCATCAATCAGCGATCTGAGGTCAGTCTTTCTGCTAATAACATCGGGATTAAAACACGAGCTTCAGCTCAGCGGACTGTCTTCACTTGACCTTTAAGACTGTTATGTAGGGATGGTGGAAGGAGGGAGTATGGAAAATGCTTCACTTTGTAGTTTATTATTCGTGTGTGTGCGTCAATGTGTTAAAATTGGAGACAGACTTCAGGGCTTAATGTGAACTTTGAGGGTTTTTTCAAAATTGTATGTGTGCATGTAAATGTAAATCAGTGGACATTCAAATTCATTTATGTAATCCTGCAAAAAATATGGAACTTTGTTGAAAAAGCAACTTGTGCAATAAAGCTTTAACAAATATTTAACGTTGAGCTTTTGTTTTTGTTTTGTTAATTTTCAGCTAATTTTTATGTCAAAGTTTATGAGTTTTTCTTACCTGTGTGACCAGATCTACTAATTGCAGGAAATTATTTCCGGCTGAGTCGTCATGTTTTTGTTTTGTTTTTTTCACTGAATTGAATGGGTGACAGTTCATTCTTCTGTGCACGTGAGTGTTTCTGTGTGACGGGATCTACCCGCTGATTACTGAGGGGGGGGCCCAGCCTCTGGGAGGGTGGTTAGGCACTGGCTAAGCTCTTAGTGATGTCAGTGATGTTTAACGTAAGGGGAAAAGTCTCTGCAGAGTCGCTCATTGAGCTGGACTCCGACTGCTGCGTGTTTGTGTTGGACGTCACTGTGTGACGGTTGATGCTGAACAGACCCAGGACCGAGGCCAACACAGTAAAAAAGGGGAACGGGCGGAAGAACCCGGGGCATGCTGGGAAACGAGATCCGATGAGACCGGGGACTGGATCATAGCAACCTGCCATGCTTTATGATTGTGAAGTCAGAGTTCAGGGTCACCATTCTACAATTACTTTTTTAACATAAGTCTAATGCAATTTTTGTTTTGTGAAGCAGACTGGAGAGAGAAGAAAGAGCAGGTGACAAGCAGCAAAGACTAGATCTAAATGTCACAGCTGAATAAAACGTACTATTTAAAAACCGCATGCTTTGCTGTAAACTATAAAAGATCAGATGTTTTGTTTAGAAGTTTCTATGAAATAAATTGCTTTGTTTCTGGCACACTCAGCCATGTCTGTTGACTTACCGAATTCAGGATAAAATACTGCATTCAGTCTATGACAACCCAATGAGGTAGGATCAAGACGTTTCTCAAGTGTGACCATGTGAAACTTAAAGGACAGCAAACAACACAAACTCTGGCTTATGTCATTCGTAGTCACAAAGCACAAACAGACACTGTTCGACCTACCACCACAGACTTCACTCATCATTAGTCCGACTCTCCAGATTTTGCTCTCTGCAAAACTTTGTTCTCTTCCCTAACACAAAAATCAAACTCAGAAGTCGCAGCAGCAGAGCTGAAGAGGTGCAGTGCTGCCCGGCGGCCAAAGAGGACAGATTTAAATCTGGTATGGTTTTTGCTTTTTATGGGTGGGGGTCACTGAACATTTGAGTTCTTAAATTTGTGAATCTATATTTTTTTTAATCTATATTTTTTTCTTTTTAACTAAAGTTTTTCTTTTTTCGCACAAATACACGTTGAAATGGCCGACTGATTGCGGTCTCTTCTACAGTAGCTTTTTTCTTTTGGTTGAGGTGCTGTAGGTGAATTAAGCCACATCCTCCACACATGTTTCATATTCATATTAAAAGCTTCCTTAACAGCTCCCACAGAAGTCTAGAAGTCTTTACGTGTGAAACCTCTGCCAGAGGTGTTGTGGTTCAATGAAAGTGAGACAATTAAGCACTGAGTTACTAAAAAAAAAAAGTACAAAAAGAAAACAGAGGAGATGGTTGATTTTTGTCCTAAACACCATCCTTTACTGTTGGCTTTATCAGCTTGTAAGTGTCACATTGAAAGAAATATGTAGAGAAAATTCAAACAACTCTTGCACTACTCCTCTCTTCTTCATATATTTTTTTGCTTCTAAAGCACAAATTTGAATTTTTAACGTGGTCTTGATCAATAGTTCTCCAGGCTTTCTGAAGGACTTTCAAAGTTTTTCTTTGGACACTGACTGCTCATTCAATCACTTCCAATCCCCACACCTGATCTTTATCAGAGGATCTTTTTGGTTTATTTTTCTTAAGCCACTTAATACTGACCTATGAGTCACTTAAGTCTTAAAAAAGCCCAACTCAAAGAATGGATCAGTGTTGTGTTTGTACATGATAGATAACTTAGCAAAAAAACAAATTTAAATGGTAGCCTTAAGCACTTCGTTACCAGCGACTTGGTGTACAACCAAATTGTAATTTTTGGTTCAAATCATCCTCAGTGTGTACAGAGGAGTTCAGGGGGAGCTACAACAGTGAGTGTCTGCAGCCATCTGTGAAACAAGGAGGAGGCTCTGTCATTGTATGGGCTACATTTCAGCCAGTGATGCTTGAGATCTTGTTTAAAACAAAAAAGCATACCTGGATAGAAAAACACAATGAAACACAATCAGTCATGGACTGGCCTCCCCAGAGCCCTGACCTCAACAGCACGGAAGCAGCGTGGGAACTGAGAACAGAACAAAAGCCAGCAAACTACAGGTCTGGAAACCCTACATCCATCTTTTTTCTTCCACTTATGCAATGCGGGGTTGGGATGGAGCGTATCCCAGCTATCACTGGGTGAGACACAGATAACCATTTACACCTCTGGCCAATTTGAAGTTTCCAATTAGTCCAACATGCATGTCTTTGGACTGTGGGAGGAAACTGGAGAGCCTGGAAAGAACCAATGCAGACGTGGGGAGAACATGCAAACCCCACACAGAAAGCCCCCAGTTGGCCAGTGGATTCAAACCCAGTCCCTTCTTGCAAACTGGAAATCAGTACACCATTTTTCACAGCTCCCCCAGAATACGAAGATGAAATGGATTGTGGCTCCCATGACAAAGATGTTAAGGTGGTGCCACGGAGAAGAAGTGGGAAGAGAAAATGAAGATCTGGAGCATTAAAAGGAATCACCATAGCATGACAAGGCTCCCATTACATCATGTGTCAGCTTACAAACTAATGGAAGCATTAGCATAGCTTATAGTATGACTGCAAGACACTGACGATGGTGCTTAATTTAGAGAGTGTGGGACTAAACCCTTAAAATGGTGATTCCAGTTTACACCGCTCTTGTTGACGATACTCCTCAAGAGGTGTAGGAATGCACTGTTACTTTAGCATGGCATCTATCCCACTAAGACACAGACACACACTGACACACACATGCAAACACGTACACATACTTGCATCAGGAGGCTAATTACTGTAGCTCATGCGTTACTGATACCATCTCTTATTTTTTCTCCCCTTCCATGTCTAATGGTTGTGACAGTAAATGAAGAATGCCTGGGGTGGGGAGGGGCATTTTCATTGTGACACATTTAAGGACGCCATCAAAAATACGTGACTTGTGTGTGCGTGTGCAGTTTTGCGTGCCTCTTTTTAATTCTTCAAAACACTGTCACAAAAACACACAGACACGGATAAGATTTGCACAAAAACTCCATCAAACAATCACCATTAATTGTCATCTGTCACAGCTGAAGCGGTGAGAGGGCGGCGTGGTTGCAGTTTTGATCAAGATGAGCGCAGAAAAGTGGCTGATAGGCTGTGACGGCTCCGGGGTGCGCCTGGCGTCTCCGGGGCATCTCTCTGCCCAGAATCAAGCCTTCATTGTGGGGGAAGGAGCTCTCAGGGCCTCCTTCTAATCTGACACCCATTCTCCTCTCTGTCTCACCTGCAGGTGGGAGCTCACACTGCTAAAGGCCTCCTCACAATCAGCGCACCGTTTCTCTCCCCCTCCTCTTTCCTTTCTCCCTCCCACTTCTTCGTTTTAATCCCCCATCCATCCATCTATCGCTCTCCTCGCAGGTGCCTTCCTCCACACTTGTTCACAATTAGTCGCTTTCATTTTCTTTCTTTTTTTCCTTTTCCTTTTTTTAAGGGCTGTTCTTTTTGGTAAACTCGCTTTAATATCTTTTATGTTTTTCTCTTTGAATTTGTCTCACTTTTCTTCTTGTTTCTATCCTTCTTTCTTTTTCTTTTTTCATTGCCCTCTTTCCTTTCCCTCTCCTCCCTCCCCTTCTGCTATACCTATCTATCTATAGTCCGGCAGATGCTGTCCCATTTGTACTCTCCCCCATGACATTCCTACGGGGGATTGCTTAAGGATTCAGGAGCCTCTGTGCTCATGGATCACACTGACACTTGGTCAGCATCAGCAGATTATGAACTATAGGCGCCTGACACCCCGCCATTGTTCCTCCATCTAAATATGAACAATAAGGACCATCCGACGCCCACGCTGACAGCTTATTCGCTCTTATCACTCCTGTGGAGTCGCCCGGCATGATCTGGGCGCCTCCCCCTTCCTCCTCTCCACATGTACACGCCTCCCCTCACCTCGCCTCGACCCTCCAACTCCCTGCATTGTATCCCCTATCTTTGCCCAGCCACAGGACAAGGGTAGAAGAAGAGAAGGAATGAAGGGAGGACAAGGAAGGAAGTGGGCAGACAGAAAAGTTGTTAGGAAGATGGTTGGAAGGTCACAAGAGCCTCATTTGGAGGATTCTCGTATCTAGAATGGCACTTTGGTGCGGGGGGTGATGGGAGAATCCTAAAAGTTTACATGAATCTGTTATGGACCAGTCACATTAAATCAGCTTAGACAAGTAGCTGGGGGCATTTTTGAGGCTCACTTGGCTAATATACTCATAATTACTACACAGTGAATCTGATACTGGCCCAAGACCTTTCCTTTAATTACTTACCACGCTGTTAACTGTCACGTCACACAAGAAAGAAAGAAAGTTTGATATGGAAAGTTCTTGCTTTCCATTGTTTTGTGGATTGCTTTATCAATAACAAATGAAATGTTGGTGATGAGAAATCTTGTTATTGAAAAAATGAAACTAAAACAAAACAAAGTGATCGGTGCTAATTCTCATCTGTTTCTTCAATCTCTACCTCTGCATGTGCAGAGCACAAACTGCAGAATCATCTAATATCAATGGTATTCATAGAGAAAACTGGACTAATTCCACATCACATTTCGACCGTACATCAGCGGGGTTCGTCTAATGGACTGCTTCTCCAACCACGACACTACCCTGCCACTGATCTCCACATCTCTGTCACTGTCGCAACTTCACAACCTCCACCAGCTCTTTAATGAGACTGGCCAAGTTCCCTGTTGACAGCACACCTTCTACAAAAAGAAGAGAAAGAGAGAGCGAGAGCACGATAGGTGGATGAAGAAGAGGAGAGGAGAAGTATAAAAAGAAGGGGCAGGAGAGCACTGGAGAGTGGTGAGGCTTTCTGAGCAGAGCAGGAATTAACAGGGCCCCAGGGACGGCCAGATCAGAGCCGGGGTCCCCAGAGAGCACTTACCACAGGGGCCCCCCCATGCTTGTTACAGCAAGGCAGGGGCCACTAGGGGACTCCCAGGGCTACACTTCACAAATGCGGGGCTCGATTCACCATGCTAGATGGTTAAAAGGCAGACGGTCAGGGTGGCTGGGAAGAAAGTGCACCGCAATTATGCCTTGCTTTGAAAATCTCCTCTATGAGAGAGCCAGAGAAATTATAACAAGCTCAGATATGTTTAAGATCAATTTGGGAATAAATCCCCACAAATGACATATTCCTCTTTTCTGAAAATATTATCCTCAAAACTCCTATGCAGGATTTTTTTTTTAGAGAGCTGAATTGCCAACTAGATCACTAGGGATGAGGGAATTAGCCAATAAAATGAGCCCTGTTGAATGACACAGACACCACCCATTGGCAGCACCATAAATTCGTGACTGCACTTCTTTCATTGCACAGTCAGAAGTAGTATCACATCAAATCCAATATCTGTGACACTAAAACTCAATCCAGCAAATGAGCTCACCCTGAGAGTTGAGGCCTCGCTTCCTTGTAGTACATTAGGGGAAAGATACAGAAAAAAGAGCATAACAGACAGTAACAGATGACTAAGAAGAAAGTCTAATGCAAAAGAAATTTTTGCTCATGCACCGGGCCTATTTTCACATTTCATACACTGGTGATAATTGTACGAAACTGTACTGTAGTGTAATAAATAAAAACCATTGTTTTGGAGGGCAGTCCATTTGCCTGTATGGAATCTGACACATCTATACTAAAACTGCTCAAGTACTTTCCTGATACTTTTGGTTTGAGCATGCAGTGAGTAAGTAGGCCAAAGTTCTCAGGAAAGCTGACATGGACAGTGATTACCTGTATTCACAGGATGGCACCGACCACACAGTGTTACATTTAATAACAGCTTTGTTGCCATTCAACTGACAAGCACATTTTTTGGCCAGCTTTTGAAATGCCATAGGAATTCAGTTGCGATCACTCAGTCAGCTTTGTGGATGTCAAAAAGGGCAGATCCATGAGAAAAATGGGACAAGTCTCAATACGGGCTAAGACATTCGCACTATTAACAACAAGCCCTACCCATCATGTTTCAACCATAGTTGAAGTTGTGTACATGAGAAAAAAAAATGTAAATATCCTGGAAGGCATCCCTAAGCCACAGAGAGCCTCACCTACTGCTTTGCTTTTTTCCTCTGTTCTCTGTTTCACGGTGAAACAGAAAACAGAGGACAGCAGCAATACACCTGACTAGACTCTCAGTACTCAATCGACTGCACACAAATGACATAAATAATAGCAATGAAAGACTTTTCTTTCGAATTCTTTTGTTTTTATAAGCCCTGCAGTGCACACCACCACGCCACCATTTTTAGTTTCACTTTCTTGTCTCCATGCCAACATTTTGAAAGGAATGGACTTGCTTGCTATCTTTACACAATTTCTGCTATATTAGTGTATGAAATTTGAAGAATGATGGAAACATTTCAGTCAGGCTGATTTTGTTCAGATGTTGAGCTTATGACCAATTATTAAAGTGTAAAAAGTCAGAGGAAAGAATTTAGTAGGTATGACGTTTGTGAAAGTAGCGTCAAAGCATTATCAGTACAGGTCAAAGGGCATTTATAAAATGTATAACCACACTGGACGGTAACACTATCTATTTTCATGTGATTAGGTAGAGAATCAGTAGGGGGTCCATTGTCCCTCTCGGGGGACACTGGACACCGGGCTTAAATATGGGATTCTCCACCATTTGACCCTAGAACTGAAGAAGCTTCTCGGATGAGAGGTGAAACATCTTCAAGCAACCTACAGAAGTCCAGATGCTTTTTTTCTTTAGAAGCTCCTTAGACTATCCATATTCGAAAAACACTTAATGAATTTGTGATGTACTCTTTTTAGAGCCACAGTGAGATTAACATTTATAAAATTGGGACATTTCAATTTTTGATTCAGTTTCAATTCAATTTTATTTATATAGCGCCAAATCACAACAACAGTCGCCCCAAGGCGCTTTATATTGCAAGGTAGACCCTACAATAATACATACAGAGAAAAACCCAACAATCATATGACCCCCTATGAGCAAGCACTTTGGCGACAGTGGGAAGGAAAAAACTCCCTTTTAACAGGAAGAAACCTCCAGCAGAACCAGGCTCAGGGAGGGGCGGCCATCTGCTGTGACCGGTTGGGGTGACAGAAGGAAAACAGGATAAAAGACATTTACATCCTTATCTTCTAATGAATTCGTACTAATTAGAAATTGTTAGGCACGCTAATGAATTAAAGTGAGACAGTGAATGAAATGGTAAAGAACATTGTGTCCACATATTAAAGTCAATAGCTGTGTCGCTAACACAGCTGCTAGCATAGCTGTATTCTGAGTGTTGTTATTTTCTTCTACCCAATAAACTGTATTGCTATTGTATTTGCATTCTAACATAAGCTATTCTGAAGTGAAGAAGCGAATGTTAAACTTTACAATCACAGTTTTACTTCTGATCTCTTCGGTTCATTTGGTGCATTATTTACAGATATTTCCAGTGTTGGTACAGGTTGTTATTTTCTCTTTGCTGCATCCTGTAAGTATTTACTGCTGAAGTGACCCAATTTTTTGGCAAATAAAACATTAAAGTTTCACTTTATCGTGACATATTTTCAGAATCAAGAAAAATCAAATCATTTTTTCCCTTCCCTTCATCTGTCACGCTGTTTGTTTTGCTAAAATGAATATACCAACAGAATTAACCCCTATATGGCAGTGCTGACATGAAGCAGATGGCTGCAGCAGCTATGTAGAAAGGTGTTATCGCAGGCTGACAGTGAAGATCTGCTATTTAAACAGAGTGGTGTGTTGGCGCAGGGTAGCGTGCCGACTTCCCTGAGTCTATACACGTGAATCAGACTCTGTGAGCGCCTCTGATATAAAATTGACGATGTCAAATTCTGTAATTCAAGAGTGCAGATTTAACGCCTAACATTTTCTTACCCTCTAGAGGTGTATCTAATTTTAAATATTGTAAATCTAAATGGAGACGAAGCTAAACTAAAAAGGGGGGTAGAAAAAAAGTGTTTTGAGAACATTTCCTAGATGCGCATAATGTTGAAAAAGTGATGTTCTTGTTAGGGCAGAGGGAATAGGCTTCCCACTGATCCTCTCTTTGCTTCGTCATTTGCTTTCCCTACTGCTGGAGACACTCTGTCTTTCACTCTCTCTTTTTTATGTTTTGAAGTGCTATTCCTCAGTGTTGTGTGCCTAATTAAAAAGCACTTACAGTTGTTTCTGGTTCAAGGTTGAAACATTGCTATCTCATCATAGTGAGCTAATCAGATCCCTTTTCAATCACTGCTATTGCTTAATGAAGTGCTGCAGACTGTCAATTCCTGCTTGCCTGCCTGCCTGCCTAGTGTTTTTATTTCATTCTTTATTTGGGGTTGGGGTAAGCTGCTCAATGGTGGAATGAAGAATGCTTGCCACTTTGGAGGGGGTGTGTGGGATAGAGTGGGCTGTCAATTTCTGTCAGGCACTGAGGTGTGTGTGGCAGTGAGTCTATGGCAGGGAGACTGGGGGGGTGGGCGCTAGGCAGGGATTAACATGATCAAAGACACAAATGCAGAGCCACATAGGAAAAGTAAGAGAAAGGGAGAAGAGCCACGCAGGGCTCCCCACATACCCTCCCTTCCCTCCCCGCCTTCTCTCCGTTTTCCCATAACAACTCCCATGGAAGAGATGAACCATAACTGAACTGTGGCTTCCACTGCCTCAAACAGCTATCGATTTACAGCTACAAAAATGATGAAAAAAAAATAAAAAATCCAACAAAACAAATAAACACTGGATTCTGACTGTACGTTCATCTATACGTGTGCGGCCCATCGTTAACATGAATGTATGCACAGACCTGGATCCTGAGTTCTAGCAAGCAGGGGACATGTAGAGGGAGGCAGACAGGAAATAAACAAACAAGTCTGGTTTAATAGAATTGTACCTGGAGCCCCGAGGACACGCACACACACACAAACAGAGCATATCAGCCGGCATGTTAATACAGCCAAAGGGAAGCCAAAACTAATAGTGGAGACATTAAGGAAATGATCCTCAGGCTGATATGTTTTCTATAGATGGCAACTAAACAGAATTGCCATATTTATCATACTCAGAGAAACAGAGAGAGCGAAAAAGAGAAACCTCCATCCACGCTGCTGTCCCTCTCCGCTGTGCCCAGGAGAGTGATGAGAGTTGCCCCAAGGAGACCGTGCAAGTTGGTGCTTCTGTGTATGAATGTGTGTGTGTGCATTACCCATCATGCTATGGTACACATTCGCATTGAGCCAGTGGTAGAAGACTTTAGAAGTATTTTAAGCATCAATGTAAAAAATAAATAAATACAGCGTTGCAAGTATATGTTGTTAAATGAGAGTGTGAAGGCATTACCCTAACAAGACTGAATTATGGCTCTGGATGTCAACAACTTCAGTCTGTCTCGAAAATAAAGCAGCAATTCATTGCATACCACTGGAGCCTGACAAGTACATTGTGTCTTCACTTGTAGGTTAGCAACATATCCTCAAACTGGAAGTCGAACTTAACAACAGACATTTAACAAGTTAACAAATATGGTGTTCACACACCCAGATAATCAGCATTAACGTGGGACCTGAATTCTATTCGCTCTTAACGATCTAGTTTTGGTCTCCACCACCTATCAGAAAACTGTGTCTGTCTGCTATTTGGTGCTAAATCGTTTGTGTCCTGTGTTTGTCTTTAGCACAGTTTTGTTTAAAATCTGTGGCTTCAGCTGTGGCTGAAGTGCAAGAAAATAATAAGTGACCCAGATTTAAAGCTGCGGACCAAAACAATGGACGAAGGACAATGCAAACCTGAAGAGAGCTGCAGAATGTGGTACATTATATATGGACAATATTGTGTGAGCTACTCAGATGCCTATACATTTACCATAAAAATAATGACCATTCAGTTCAACATATTTACAGGAAACGATTAATGGAGAATTTTACACAGTATGCTGCTAGATTTGGATTATGCCTTAACATTTGAATCATTTTAATGTAAACTTTGAACTAATTTCTGGTTAGTCTAATTTACAATGCACAACATTTTGGGAGGTAAAATTGCTTTGGATATGTCTTTCAGCACCTTAATAATATAGATGACAGGAGTATTTATTGTAGTATATTAAAACTATACTTTTGTCCATCTATTACGCCCACAGAGCAGCCTACTGCTGATAGAGAAGTTGAATTACTGCTTGTGAAACTGAGTTAAGAGTTAGATCCTTAACATTACCGTTATGAATTTACCCCGATCTCTCCATTCTTGCCCCTCCCTTCCTCTCCCACTGGCCTTTTCCGGCTCTCCAATTAAGCTTCAGCGGCAGGTTTCCATCAGCCGTCTGGTCGTCTGCAGCAGGACTCTTCGGAGCAGAGGCCTGTCAGGAAATGAACTCATCACTGGATGACAGCTGCTAATTTCTCCCTCTTCCATGTCACTCGAGTGGCCTGCTGCAGTTAATAATGAGCCATCCAGCCCTGATTAGAGAGATACACGGAGAGGGTGGGGATGCACACAATACAGTACACAATCACTCAGATGGACATGTAGAATAATCTGCAAGCATGGACGCAAGCTGACATTCCTATTCAGAGGGTAAAAAAACCAAAATAACTTAAACTTGCAACCTTATGGAGGAAAATAGGAAGGTCATGCCCTGCAGAATGAAGACATCGCTCGCTCTCTCTCTCTCTCTCTCTCTCTCTCTCTATATATATATATATACATATATATATATATACATATTTATTTATTTATTTCAATGGAATGCTATAACCAAGTGGTCAGCATAGTATACAGAAATGTCTGTGCCGAATACAGCCTGGAAGTCCCAAGGTCAAAATGGGAGACGCCCCCTAGGATGGTGGAGAATGACTGAGCAAAGATCCTGTGGGACTTCCAGATACAATAGAAACTGGTGGTGGCTAAACAACTGGATAGAGTGATGGTAGACAAGCGGAAGAAGACGGCCATAGTGATAGATGTAGCGATACCGAATGACAGCATCATGAGAAAGAAGGAACAAGAGAAGTACCAAGGGCTCCGAGAAGAGCTTGAGAAGATGTGGAGGGTGAAGGTAACAGTGTTCCCAGTGGTAATCAGAGCACTCAGTGCAGTGACTCCTAAGCTAGGCGAGTGGCTCCAGCAGATCCTAGGAACAACATCTAAGATCTCTGTCCAGAAGAGCGCAGTCCTAGGAACAGCTAAGATACTGCGCAGGACCCTGAAGCTCCCAGGACCCGAGCTTGAAGGATAGACCGCCCGCAGTTCAGGCCAATATTTTACTCAAATACATCAGGCCATATTTAAGTATTTGTTATGAACTTTAAGTTTATAGTTATAATCTTCATTATTTTATGTTATAATGTAATATGCTGTGCTCCATAATTGATCCTGCTTTGTTAATCTTTTGTTGCCGTAAAGTGTTGGTAGATGTGGTAAAGGGGGTGTGTATTTTGCCGCATTTGGGGGGATGAGGAATTAAACAAGTATGCAGGACGTTGAGCAACAGTTTTTCTGACCGTCGCCGTTTTTTGTATCATTGTAACAAAAGAGAGAATGTAAACAGAGGTCACACCTGAGGCATTTTTTTGTACTTTTCGTTTCTGTGGAAAAAAATAAATGATTTACTTGTTTACATTCGCCTTATTTTTGCTAGCAAAAGGTTTGCAGCGATCCGAGAAAAGCACAAGTCAGAAACTTTACGTCCTGCAGAAGCAGCAAGGAAGGACCGAAGGTTGCTGCTACACTAGGAAGTAATATTAAATACATTCTAACAACAGCTTATCAACCTTAAACTTGCTGCTGTTGTTTCTAGTGTGGCATCCACTAGTTTCCTCTTTCTGGCGCAAAGTGGGCGATAAACAAACAAGAGAGATGGGACTTGCGACAGAAAAGCCGATCAGCTGATCATTGATCAGTTTCATGATTGACGTAGCAACAGGAGAGGGAGGGGGAGAGAATTAGATGAGAAGAGGCAGCAACGCAGCGTAAAGATGAACTCCAGCTTTGTGTCTTATTTTTTTTTCATTCTTTTATGGGACAGATTGTGTTCTTTTTTATCTCAAATGTTCGACCTCATCGGCTGTAATTTGTCCAGCATAGAATCGATCATGACCAATTATACCCTTACAAAAAAAAAAATGTCAGCCCATTAAAACTAAAAATCACCATTGGTCCACCGGGCAAAAGCCCCGTATGCAGTCCAGCACTGGGTGAAGTATCAAGTCTTTTCAAGTAAACCGGTTCAAATAATTGGTGTAAGTTCAAGTCCAAGTCAAGTCACAAGTCTTAGAATATTTTTTCAAGTCAAGTCTGAAGTCATAAAATTAATGACTCAAGTCTGACTCGAGTCCAAGTCATGTGCCTTGAATCCACACCTCTGCTGCAAACACATGTATCAACTGTGAACTTTTTTCAGCGATAGGTGAATGACATGACAGGAGCTGTGTATAAATGAGTCCTACACTGGAACTGTCAAGCACAAGTGGTGCATAGCTAAGAATGCATTACACAGGAGTGATTTGCTAAATAATGACAAAAAGGGGAGAATGTTGGAGTAACATGTTTAAATATTTTCATTATTATTATGCTTACAGCTGTAGACCTTGTGTGAAATGCAGAATCAAAGACATCCTTTTGTTTCTGTCTTCCTCCTGGGGGTGTTGTTGGGAGACTAGAATGTTAATTACAGGGACATTCCATCTATAGGTTCTGGTGTTCTTTGTCTTTGACCCTCTGGGGTCCAGGGTATAATTGGCCATTTTTGACAACTTTTAAATTGACCTCTATATTTCACCTTTAAAAGCTGTTTATCTTGCCTTGTTTGTTATAATTTTTTTAAGCACAACCTCAAATATCTGAAAATGGAGTTATTAATTCATTTTGACACACTGTATTAGCACAATTGATCAAAATTCAGACTAAAAATTTTTAAATCCAAGTAGAAACAACAAAAATGTTTAACGAATCATTTTCATAAGTTAAAATGCAAATAGAAATTGTACATTTCTAAAAATCATGCACAAGTTTTGCAAACAACAAAGTTATATGGT
>VUQR01011881.1:0-13204 GCA_015108515.1 Hemichromis elongatus
GGCCTCAGAGTAGAGCCACTCAGGGGTGCCGCCGGAAATTCTGGGCCCTATGGAAACCAAACTTTCTGGGCCCTCTACATTTTTCACAGATAAAATTTAACCCAATAAACATACCCTATATGATGCGACATGCCTGCGTTTGTCACTGTCTGAGCTGCATCATAGCAAGAGACGCTATGCTAGCGACTGTAGCTTGGACAGACAGGTGGAACGAACCATTGTGAAAGGGAGGGGTGTGTCATAAACAGTACATTATTATAATACATTATTTGTTAAATATTATTAAATACATGGTCAAAGTAGACAAAATACACTATGTGTAGGAGGGGCCCTAGCACATTTAACGTATATATTAAAAAGAGAAAAGAAATAAGAAAAAAAAAGGGGATGTGTGGTCTTCTGGGCCCCTCCTCAGCCTGAGCCCTTAGAACCGTCCTAACCTTCCACCCCTTTACGGCGCCCCTGCAGATTTGCATCACAGTTTTGACTCTTTCCTTTTGCTTTTTGATTAGTTGGCCAGTGTTAACAGACAAGTCAGCATCTTTAATGCAAAGTAATGGTGACTGAGGATATCTGCTTTCGACTGAAGCGATTGCAAGGAGGTCTTTAATGTTGTATATCTCCATGGAACCACTTAGACATTACCAACCTCCAGCAACCAGCTGTCAATCAGAATACACACTTTAACCTAACTAACCAGATGTCGCCACTTGCTGTCTGGGCCTGTGTGACTGATGATTTAATATATATGACTGTACCACAACAAAGATGTTGGAAAACAAATCTGTATCTTTACAAAATGTTTGGTTTTTCCTTACAATTTATTTTTTTATGGTTAATAACTGTATATAGCGGTGATTGACGGAACAGGAATTGCAGACTTTGTTGCCTTTGAGTGCAGCAGATAGACAGGTTTGGCTCGGCTGTTAGCTCAGTAAGCACAGATTTGGTGATTCAAGTGCATTTCGTTTAAAATTTAGAACGTTTTCATCAAGGTTGTTGCAGGAGTATTACATGTTGTATTACGTGCTGAAATTATTACATCAATTATACTGCACTATGTTGCTGCCTTTCTGTTTTATTTGTGTTTATACTGAAAATCTCAAGGTTCAGGAACTTGCGATGGGCATTTTAAAAACGTTTTCTTGGAATATTAAGCGCGTTGTTGGCCCTGACAAGAAAACCTCCTACACTAACATGAGATGTAGACGTCTCTAAACATTTCATTTGTAGTCCCAGTTGAATAACATTTTAGGATAAATCTGACACTTTTCAACCTTCCAAATCACCAAATCGGTGCTTGCTTGAAAACACACACCCAAAATACACTAATGAAGGGGACCTATTATTGCTTTCCTGACTATCTTTTATTATTCACAGTACTAAGCTTTGAGTCATGTTTTTATTATTATATCTTTATGTTTTGCCACGATGAACCCACACTGCTTCAGTAATATTGAGCTCTGGGGCCGCAAACCCATCACTTATGCCATTCCATTGTGTGAGCTTCTATTTAGGTGTGCTTTCTGTGCATCGGCACACCTGAATAGTTCCAATCAGATGCTTTCCAGATGGTGTCAAAATCTGATGGTATTTTTGATAAGATCGCCAACACCACTGGTTATAATGGAGTCTCAAACCATGACAGAGCCTCCACCGTGTTCTTTAGATTGCTGGAGACACTCATCGGTGTCCTTACCTCGTCCGTACACGTATGAAACAATTTGAAGCAAAAAATCTAAATTTAGATTTATCACTCCATAGGAACTGTGGCAAATATTTTCAGCTATGTTCATTACATCAACCTTTTCTCCATTTTCCTGGCTTCTTGGCTGTCACTCTTCCCCTGAGACAGTTTCTAATGAGCCTTCAGGAAACAACAGATGGATCAGCTGACAGGCCAGATTAATCTCTCAGGTCCTGAGTCAGGTCTTTGTTGGAGTTTTTCCCCTTAAATGTACGAAAGAAAGGATTTTTTGATACTCTGTTGACTACAGATTTTTTTTTAGACCTGCCAATTCTTCTTTTGTCCTCTGTTTGTCAAGTTTCTTCAGTTTTGTTTGAGACACGGGTCACATCATGGTAAGCGGTGTTTAAATTGTTCAGCTAGTAGCTCTTTGGGAATCACCTTGTTGGTGCAAACATATTATTTTATTACTTTTAAAGTGTTATCTTTGTTTGTTTTTTTCATAGATTTAGCTACTGTAGATATACAATTTAAAACGGGTTGTAATTGTAGATACAACAGTGGTTAATGCTTTGTGTTATGTGCCTTTTCCTTCTTGAATGATTCAAGGGTCCTCTGAAAATGTTCAGGTACAAGGATTGGACTAAAAATGAAAGAAAAAGCAGGAAAATGTCTAAAGAAAGCAGTGATTCATGCAAAGCTACCCTAGTAGAGTCCAAGAATAAAAGTTCTGAGCCGTAAATAAGCATGATAGGTCCCCTTTACACAACGATAACGCATGTCACAGAAAATGTGAAACGGCGATAAATTTACAAGTTAACTGAGACATTTGCTTTTGTTTGCCACTCAAAGTGGTTTAAAGCGTGTTGCCATAGTGAATATTTAATGTAAAACTACCTGATGGGTCAAACTGCATAACCAGAGCTTTTTACCTACAGCTGATAGACTAAAGGAGGGAGAATGACCTCTAAACTTCACAGCAGAATGGACTGTGCTTACCTCTTTGTTATGAGCATTTTATCAAACTGTATGGCTGTGTCAGCAAAAGAAATGTGAACTTCACATGAATGGCTGCTGAGTGAGAGAGAAAGAGTGGCGAGGTCTTTCAGATGAATGAGGAGAACGTCGGCTATTTGAGGCCACTTGACTCTTTCTCTCCCTCCTTTCGTGCAGCTGTCATCGACAACTGCTCTTCAGCTCAGCGAACACACACATGGACGCACACTGTCCTACTGTGCAGTGTCCGAGCCGGGCCCACGGACTCGATAAAGGGAGCATTTAGTGTGAGCAGAGTCCTGCCCTACTGGGACAACTGGTGCGATGTAAGTGGAGGGAGCAGAGGACGAACACACAACTGTCAAAAGTAGTTTGTGAGCGTGGATGTATGTACAGGCGTGTGTCTATGTCTATACTTACAAGGGTCCCAATATCCAGCCAGCCTAAAAACTAACAACGATTCAGGCCTCATTTTGTCGTTTGCACTCTGCTAATTGTAAGATGAGGATTATGCAGGATAATACTAAAGGTTCAGGATAAAAGGCCTTATTTCATGTGGGTTTAAGAGAATTTGCTTACAGAAATATTGTGTGTGAGGCTACAGCCTGATATAGCTTCTGTCTCCTATGTCTTTGACTTTTGTTGTCCAAATTAAACATGAGACAATTTTCTTAAATGTAATGAACATTGCTTTGGTAGTGGAGTGTGTTTCTATCACGGAGAAGTGGCTCTGTCCTGCATGGTCCATGGGAAGTATCTGGTTACACTGGAAAGTGGAACAGAAAACTTGTTTTGAGCCTTCTCTTAAACAAAAGCTAACAGAAACGTGATGGCGGTCGCCTGAAAAGGTCACGTTTGCAGTTGGTCAACAGCATAAATTTGTGTAGTTAACCAAAATTAAAACTGACCAAACAATCTTAAACCATTTCAGTGTATCCCCATAAAAGGGATTACACTGAAAAAAAGCTATTTGAGGCTGCATTTTAAAAATGCTGCTCTTAGGAAGTTTAAAAAAGACTTAATATGGTTTTCTATTATACATACATACATCTAATTAGGAATGTTCACATTCACCAAGGCCTACAGTTCAAATAATGAGGTCAGCATATGAACAATTAATCTACGTTAGCCAAAATCTCAGGCTTCAGTTTCAGACAGTTTTTTTTTCTTCTCCCGACTCTGCATGAGGTCAAAAAGCTTGGATATCGCTAACGTGGCCATCTGCTGTTAAATCTTTATGTTTAAAAGAAGCAGCCAAGAGGAAAAAAAATAGACACACTGGCTTGTTTCAGACAGAGGATCAACTGTGGGACTGAGGCAAGGCCCAGTATAACATAAATAACGATTGTTTTGAACTACAAAGCTATTCCAGTGGAGTGCTTACGCGTCTCAGTCAGTGGCTCATTCATTAGCTGTTTGACTTCCAGCTGAATTTCTTTCACAATTATAAATGTTGAGCAGGGAAAGCTTTACGGGACACTTTCCATCTTGAATTCACTGATTCCTCCGTGCCATTTGAAACCGCCCCAGCCTCCTCATTATGTGCTCTTGGCATTGTTGACTTAACGTGGTTCTCAAATTTTTCTGAGATTGCATCCTTGAAAAGTTAAGAAACACTCCCCCAGTCTTCTCTCTCCAGCTCTGCAAATTTTATCGATAATCTACAAGGACAGGGGGTCAAAACAAATACAATAATCATGTTAAATTTGACTAACAACATACTACTAACATGAAGTAATTATTAAGGCAGGAGAAAGTTTGTTCCTGCTGATATTGAGCTAGATCACAGCATTTTTCATCCGTCCAGCCACATTTGGTACCAAATTATAATCTTGCTATAGGCAAATTAAATTTATTTATTGTTTTTGAAATTTCTTTTAATAAACACAAAACAACATTTCTTAAATATGTCACCAATTGTTTTTGGCTGTCAAACCTCCTGGAAGAAGAATGCAGCTCTCAGACCTCTTGCAGGTTTACACCTTGTTTTGACTGTGTTTTTATTAGCAAACAACAACAGCAAACAGCAAAATAAAGCATTTGTCAGGCCAGCAATGCATTTTAAACGAGTCTTTACAAGAATAGCAATGTGTTATTTTGCCTCGTGTGTAGCTGTGTACGTCGGAAGTGACCACCTCTGCAGCCATTTATGTGAAACTGTGAAATACTACTTTGTCATTTTTAAAAAAAATACCATTTTCCGGGTACATTCTGTAAATCAACAGCCACAGCATGCAGCACTGTTCTCTGTGAATATATTGATATATGACCTGAAGTATTGTTTCTGTCAATCTTGCTCCAGTGTAAAGTCTTTGTTTGTATTTGCTTTCTGCCTGTAACTATAAAGTGACAGCTCTGTCGGGTTCAAAGGTGTATCTCTCCTCAGTGACTGCAGCTCTGTTATTTTCTGCAAGCAGTGAAATGCCAAAAAGGTTTGAACAGAGTTTATTGCTGAATAAATAAAGCACTGTTCAACGAAGAACAGTGCTTGAAAGCTTGTCTGTGGTTAGCTGTACACTCACACTATCTACTGCTGAGATTATCTATCTATCTATCTGTCTGTCTGTCTGTCTGTCTGTCTGTCTGTGGAATTTTCTCCTATGAATCACGCCTCATGAGTATTAATTCAGTAATTAAAATATATTAACCACTATGTTAGTGTTATAGGCATCTAAAATAAGCAGTTTTCCCCATAACCCATGTACAGATAATTCTACTGTGTACTCTTTTTTATATAACGTACTGCCTAAATTGGACTCATGCCATGGAAAAATGTAATGCCATGTGGGATTTGAACCTCAGTCTCCTGGATGAAAGTACTATGGTTTTCACAATACTGATACTGATACTAATACCCTCCCTTTCCTTTTGTGTATGTGTGTAAAATATTTATTGCATTTTGTAGCTTCATTACAAACTGGTGTGAGATTGTGTTTCAGTTGCCCCCACTCCCCAAAACGCCTGACTTGGCCTGTACTCAAGGCTGTGGGTTTTATTCCCACTATCCACTCAGTGTACTTCCCCCACTCTCCGTGTTTGCCTTCATGTTATTCTACTGACAATATCTGACAACATCTACTTCCTGGGTTTCTGCTTCTCTGCTTTGCTTTCATCGTTGCAAAACGCAGAGACAAGATCTTTTGCTTTTCTTTTGGAGTCATTGAATGACAAACTCCAGCTTGCACTGGGGTGGTTTGCAGCTGAGCGTCAAGTCTAAGGCCACAGTTGTCTGCTGGAAAAGAGTGGCCAAGGACAGTAAAATTTCCACCACTAAATATGAGAATTATAATCCTCAAAAATCTACTTTTTTACTATGATTTCCTATTAGAATTAAAACCGAGAGGTTTGTAAACCTATTGGAGGCTTTATTGGTTTTATCCACTTAAACCTTTTTATTCTCTACTTTTTTGATTCTCATATTCCACAAAGACCCTCCCGGCTCTGCTTCTGAATGGCTTGCATTCACTGCCTGGTTAGTGTTAAGGTTGGCCACTCATTGTCAGAGTAAGGGTGAATACTGTGGAAATACAAATGAGTGGCAGGACGGAAATAAGTGTGAAATGTCAGCAAAATCATCAGTATGAGTATTTTACTACTACCTTGGGAGTTTTATTTACTAAAGAGAAAATCTATTAATTTTGGACCCTGTTATGTCAAGAATATTTTCTTTGACTTGGGATCATGGATTTATTGAGAGCAGGATACTGTGATGCAGGGATTAGATTGTTGTAGCCCGAGTGGGAATTGAATTTAGTGAAATTTAATTGGAGGGGATACTTTTGGATAGATGTAGTGCTTAAAAGCCTATTTCCAATGTAATGGATGATTAAATGACTAAAAAGTGATTAAAACTAAACATCTGAAAAACAACTCTTTTGGTTTTTCAGGAGCTTAAAGAGAAAGCCCGTCTTTTAATGCACTGAATGTCGCCCGAAAAATCAGATTCAAATTCCTGCCAGTGCTCCTAACCTGACTGACCTGATTGCGCTCAGTTAATAAAAGCCATTCAGTGAAGTAGGCAACGTTTGTGTTGCTTTTTTGAAACTCCAGTTGCCCTTGCAGCCTAAATGACTGGGCATCCATCTGGCTCTGATGATTTCCTCTGTCGCGATACATACATACGGAAAGGTTTTGCTTTTTGTGCAGCCACATTTTGAAAAATGCTCCCTAAATGCACTCACTCAGCTTTCAATCATCCAGAAGGTTTAGTGATGAGTATGAGTTCTTTGTGGGTACCCATTAAGGAAGGAGCTACCAAATGTGTGCTTTAAAGTTTCTCATCACAAGGGTTTGACGTAACTAGCAGGAGCTGGCAAGTGTGTTGGCCAGTGTTTATTTATTTATGATTGTTTTCACACTGTATTTTAACATTGAGGGAAACGTGTGTGGTCCTTAAACATAGTAGCTGTCATAAAAAACACAGCAGGAAGCTGATGCTTGTGCTGCAGGACTCAACAGCAGTACATCTGGCATGTTACTTAATTTCATGCGTGATTTAAATTTTTCAAATACCGATACACTAATAAAAAGATACATTTACTATGCCATACCAAGCAGCTTAAATGTATAATATTAACTACTAATAGCTGTCAGGAACATATATTGTTACTTATGGTTATTATCATATGAGAAGATCCATTAGCAGTTAATAAAGACTCAATGAACACTGTTCAAACATCACTGTAATACATTTGCAAAACATGAACTGTTTCTTACACTAAAGAAAGTGTAAGAAACAGTGTAAATGTTTTATTTATTTTTATTTTGTTATGGAGACATGAAATAATTTTATGTGCTGACAGACAAATGGGCCATAATAATAATACTAATACTAATACTACTACTACTACTACTACTAATAATAATAATAATAACAATAATAATAAGAATAATAATAACAATAATAATAATATATTACTACTTATTATTCTTCTTCTTATTATTAGCCATTAAGAGACCACGATACTCACGGTACATAATTCTAATTTAACCACATTACCCTGTGAGAGCATTTGGGATTTAAAGTAGATGCTTACAGACTGTAAATTATTTTTAGCAACACATATGCAAATATAAAAACACCATATTTTTTTCTCATTGAAAGACAGAGACTTCTTTTAAAATATTTACCATTATCACAACATAAACTATGGTAAAACATATGGTAAATATAATGTTATCTCATTGTTCTACTTATGTTAATGACACATGATAATCCAGATGATGAGAAGGTTAATTAAAATAATGTATATTAGCCTAGGCTAGCCTTTTTTAAGTTGACTAAATTAGCAAGCAGCAGTTAGTTGTGCCAGTGCAATAAGGGCTTGAAACTCTTTCTGCTGGGAGTCTTGTCTCTCAGTCGAAACACAGGCACATCTAATCTCCACGTTCACACTCACTCAAGGAGTTGGAAGCACAGGCCGGATGAGTCCATGAGGCATGAGGCTGTCCCTCTGTCAAACCGTGAAGTGGATGAAGTGGCTCTCTGTGAGACATCATGTCGCTTCTGCAGTTTTGTAATTGCACAACGTTAATGGTGCTGGGATGCTAAATACAGTAGAAGCTTGCAGGCATTCAAATGTTTTAAAGAAACAAGGTTGAAAACATAAATAACAAGCAAAAAAGTGAAAAATCAATTAATTTTAATTTTTGATTAAACATGCTGCTTGATAAATAGCAAACTGTATTGACTGTTTGATAATTACCACTTGTCTGCTCTGGCTATATTTTCCAAAAAGCCCCCCCCCCCCCTTTAGGATACTGCAGTTCTGTGATATTAGAAAGTGCTGCCACATTCCTTTTCATACTGTTTTGAGCTCTCATAAATAAACAGGTGCACATACAGATGACGTCAGGAGAGTGGGATTGATCCGTTTACATGGGTCAGATCAGGGACAGCAGTCTGAATAAGAGATGGCTAGACCTCCGTCTCCTTATCTTCTACCAAATCTTCCAGGAGGTCTTCACAAGCCAACCAAGAGACCTGATCGCTCCCATGTCAGCTGCGTCTGCCTCGTCATAGACCCTTCTGGAAAGATAGCCAGAAAACACTGACCAGGAGGCTTTTTAGTCAGATGCCTGGGTCACTTTAACGAGAAGGCCCCGTCTGGGCTTGCCTTATCTTGAAGTGAAACCCTTAGAAACGACTTCACTTCATAGCTCTTGGCCGCAAGTAAAAGAACAAAAATAAATCGTTGGCTTTGTGGGTGCAGTTCAATCCATATCGTTGCACATGCTGCATCGGTCCTATGGTTCCCTCTTAGCTAACTAACATCTAGAGGATTCTGCTAGTATCTATACTAAGACAGTAACAACTATTCTAAAGATATTTAAGCTGGACAGTCAGCTAAATAGAGATGTAATACACAGCTGTATCCTGTGCTCCTTTCACAACTCTGTCCTTGTAAAATATGTGAGTATTGTGCTTCAGACAAAAACAGTCACATGAATGGAGAGAAATTTGTGATTCAAGAACTGAAGGCCCATATTGTGTATTGCTATATATATATATATATTTTTTTTAAATTCTGCTGGGAAAGGTAAAGAAAATCTAAGAGTCAAATCAAAGGCAGAGACAATTTTAGCGATATGCCGTCCTTCTCATGGCTGCGTGTAAATTTGTTTCAACTGTGAGGAAGACAGCTGTAGGTTAATGTCAGCGTCTGACTTGAGTGACGACAGAAATAAAAGGGATGGAGAGGGTATGTTTCTTGTGTTGTCATTAACGCAAACAGGCCTGTTGAAAAAAATTATGTTCTTTCATCTTTTTGTACTTCATAAACAAAACCAAAAAAATCGCTTCTTTCCACAAAGAGTTAATTCAGCCCTCCTGAAGAATAGGATGGTATAAAGCTCTTCTAATTGTATGAGACACAGGGCTGAGGTTAAGGACAAGAGCTGCTCTTTAATCAAAGCACAGAGAAGGATGGAGTGCATCGTTTTTATTTTAGTAATCTGGTAACACTGTTTTTTCTGTCAGTTTGAAGCACCATTATTTGTACATTTTATGGTGTTGCTGTGGCTCAGGAAGTAGAGCCGGCCACCTATTAATCATATGGTTGCTGGTTTGATCCCCGTCTGCCTGCGTCCTGGTTTTGATATAGCACAGGATTGAAATTGTACTTTTGTAAATGCCTGTTTTTGGCATTATTTTAAAACAAACCTAAAATCTAGTAAGTGTGTAAATTTATTTATATATATTTATATTATTTTTCATATCTCTTAATTTGAAAAATGTTAATTGTGACTTTTCTGCAATAATACAATAGAAAACAGCACAAAAGGACTGTTTTTCTACCTATTTTTTCTTAATATTAAGCTAATATTTGCTATTTTACGTCAGGTGTTTTTTTTTGTTTTTTTTTAATATAATCGTATTTTTATACAGAAAAGTAGTCATCGAGTACTTTTTTAAGTTATTTGCCTCAGGAAGTTAAGTTGTATCTTTAATATTAATTAAACATTTATTTTTAAGTCTAATATCATAGAGAAATGAAAGCAAATTTTGGTAAATATATTCAAATTTTACAAAACAAAAATGGATATTCCTACCATTATGTCACTAAGCCAAAAGTCCACGTATTCACAATTTTAGCCATAATCAAGCCAAAATTAATGAATGAGAGCTTACAGTCAACAAGCTCTATCAAGAGGAAGTAAAAATTGCATCATGCTTTGTCATTTGGGGGTAGTAGGGCTGGAGCTCAGCAGGGGCCCATGTGAGATGTGTTATACGGTCAAAAACATCCCCTATAGCCACGGATCAACTTCCTGCCCTCACCCACCACTTTCGTCTCATTTTTTTTACAAGCTCTCTTACATTTTTATTTTACAATTATATGTAAAGTTAAGAATAATCTACAGTTCAGAATCCAAACAAAAGAACTGCAAGATGCGATCTGGAGTCACAACTTGTTAACTTGTTTAGTGAAGAAAAAAAACTTGTTAACTAGATCTGGTCATTGTTATTTAAATGTACCATCCATTTAATGAAAACAATTCTTACCTAATCCTCCAGCAAAGGTTTGTTACTCTGTGTTCGTGATAGGAAGAATTGTTACAGTCAATTCAATGTCGCTTTCTGATTGAACTTTGAGCTTTTGATGCAGTTTGGAGGTCAGAGTCCCATCCAGTACTTCTGTGATGTTAAAAAACAAAATTGACATCTCTGTTTGTGTTACAGCTGTGTATAATTTCAGGTTGTGTATCTAAAATTAAGATGTTTAGTTGTGGATCCATGAACGAGAAGAAATAATTTAATACATTGTATAATTGTGGTTGCCTTCAACTGGTTGAAGTCGTTCCTTCGTTGCACATTTGTTACTAATTTTTATGTTGATTTCACTTCCTGTTACTTGCTGCTGCAGTGATACAGCTCTACCACAGCGACCAGTGGAATTGTTTGTGTCTCATCAGATCCTCATCATATGTCTCCTTCTGTCTGCCCCACTAAAATCTTCATGGCCTGTTGAGGAATTTGAAGCCTGTTAATTCCTCTGAGCTCCTGAGGCACTTGATACCACATTCATTCTGCATTTACTACACATTAACAACACATTTATTCCCAACACTCAAATAATATAAGCGACTGCCAGCCACAAGTACATGTTTTTTGGTGGGTTTTTTCCAAGCAGATGATTTCATTTTAGCTTTGGGGGAAACTAAAGTGAAAGCTAGGAGGCTTTTTAGGCTATATAAGCTTTGACAGTGGAAACCAAAGTTTTATCAGCACATTGTACGTTAAAATTGTACATTGTATGTTATACACATTGTACGTATGAACTGTAAAAATAAACAATATATTTGAACTTATGTATAATTTCCTTTTAAATATGTTAATTAAAAACTCAGCTTTATTGCCTGGGAAGTGGCAAACAACACATAAGGCAGAGCAGAGCTGGAACAAACTACACAACATGAGGGAAAATCACAATGACATGACAAAGAACAAAGGGAAACTGAAGATTTAAATACACATGAGGTAATTAGGGAAATGGAACACACCAGGAAACTGAGATGAACTAAATCTAATGAATGAGACAGGGGAAGCAAAACAATGTAATTCCCACCAGAAAAGAGACTATCAAAATAAAACGGGAAGACTAAGACACGTTAACATGACACTGGGACATAGGAATGAACCCTCATGAAGACAAAAGGACAAATTACAGAGAGATCAGGCGGATAGCAACAGTAGACGCTGACAAGACACAGACAAGACAAACACAGACTGAAGAAAAGAGAACAAACAGGACGCAAAAACCATGACCAATAGACACTGTAAAAGTAGATACTCACCAAAGATAACGGTTGTCCCTGCCATGCCACCAAAGAGCCAGTCAGCAGCTGAACCAGGAAACATATGAGCCAATTGGACTGCTGCACTGATGCATTTACACAGTAGATTTATAACTTTCACCTGTGCAGTGAAGGGGGTGAGGGGGGAACTATATTAATGTAGTAAAGATGTAGGTCAGATGAGCAGACACGGAGATGGTTGGATTGGGGGTAACACTGTGAAACTTGAGTGTGCAAAGTAGAAGCAGAAGTGTTAAAAAATGTTTGTACATGAGTTTTTACGTGTATGTTATGGCTCTTTCCATATTCATTCAAGCGAAGGCTTGGTTTAAGTTGTTCAGATGTGTTACTGCATCTTTTGACAGCAACCCTGACTCTGGCAATACACTTTGGGCATGTCTGAGACGTCTTGTTTTATTTTCATTCTCACATAAAGTCATGAATTACTCATTTATGGATGACTCTGCTCAAATCAGCTCCTTGTTGTGTTTGTCAGCAGGAAGGTTCTGGAGCAACCTTTGGTTGAGAGTCTATTTAACATCAAGCCCTTCGCTCTCGTACTGCAGGCTTGCTTGTTGTTCCTGGAGTATTTAAAAGTAGAATGGGAGGCCGAGCCTTCGGTTTTCAGGGCCCTCTTCTATGGAACCAGCTTCCAGTTTGGATTCGGGAGACAGACACTATCTCTTTTTTTAAGATTAGGCTTAAAACTTTCCTTTTTGCCAAATCATATAGTTAGGGCTGGATCAGGTGACCCTGAGCCCTCCCTTAGTTATGCTGCAATAGGTGTAGGCTGCCGGGGGATTCCCATGATGCATTGAGTTTTTCCTTTTCAGTCACCTTTCTCACTCATATGTGTTAATAAACCTCTCTGCATTGAATCATACATGTTATTAATCTCTGTCTCTCTTCTACAACATGTCTTTTATCCTGTCTTCCTTTTCTCAACCCAAATGGTCGCAGCTGAGCCAAGCTCTGCTGGAGGTTTCTTCCTGTTAAAAGAGATTTTTTCCTCCCCCCTGTCGCCAAGGTGCTTGGTCATAGGGGGTTATTTTATTGTTTGGTTTTCCTCTGTATGTTTTTTTTTGGCGTCTACCTTACAATATAAAGCGCCTTGAGGTGACTGTTGTTGTGATTATAAAATTAAATTGACTTGAATAACATGGTTAAAGGGTGTTAATCCCATCTCTTCAGTACGATTTCATTTATTGGCTGTTATAAGTGCCA
>VUQR01011883.1:0-20148 GCA_015108515.1 Hemichromis elongatus
TCTTCCTGTTAAAAGGGAGTTTTTCCTTCCCATCGTTGCCAAAGTGCATAGGGGTATAGGGGGTCATATGATTGTTGGGTTTTCTCTGTATGTACTAAGCGCCTTGAGGTGACTGTTGTTGTGATTATAAAATTAAATTGACTTGAATAACATGGTTAAAGGGTGTTAATCCCATCTCTTCAGTACGATTTCATTTATTGGCTGTTATAAGTGCCATGTATATATTGGCAAATAGCTAATTTATTAGACTTGCTTTAATTTCCAGTGGGATTTTGTCCTTCACACATCTTCAAACATCACCATGAGCATTTCAGAAGCACAGCTAAAATCCGCACTGTGTGTTTTGTTGTGAAAATTGACTGGATTCTCTGAGTCTGTGGCACATCTGGAGCAATATCAACCATTGTGTGGAGTGGGTCTGTTGAGCTGACACAGGCAGGCTACAGATCCCAGCACTGAACGTTATACTTCATTGAATAGTGAAGATTTAGGGCTTCAAATGTTGACCATTGTAGCAAAGGTCACAAGCATTAACAGTGAGTCAGTTATTTATAGGAATTTCTTGAGCATGATGATGATGAGCAAAATGTTTGACTTAATTTATGTTACTTGGGATGCTGGGATTTTAATGCCCTAGTAAACAAGATTTTATATCAGAAATAGGATTTCACTGTTTGCTAATTTCATCTTATTTGCAGCTAGGAGCCCCCCAGTACTAATAAACACCCACATAGCTAATCAGCAATAGAGTTTTAGAAACATGAAAGCGGTCGCTTGTAGTGACGGAGTGACAAAGACTAATCACCGCCTCTACAGCTCTTACTTTTCTAGTTTCTTTTACCTTGTCAGCTTCAACACTCTCATCAACCATGTTTCCTGTTGCCACTGGCAGTTGTTTTCAGCAGAAAACCAGTGGCTCGAGGCGACAAGTTCAAACAAGTTCTGCTGTCATTTCGGAGGACAAAGTCGATACAGCCAAAATTATAAATTACAAATAATTTTTTTTAAAAATTGTGGAATTTAAAGGTCATTTGTATGTACTTAAAATCAATCAAAATTATTATCAGAAAATTAAAAAATACCTGTAAGAAAGTATAGTATTGGGAGAAAATAAACAAAAATGGTTTATTCATTGCTCATACCTAAAATATAGTAGTACAGTTAGTTTAGTTAGTCACTGTTTTTACTGTCTTGTAGCAATGATGACCTCATAATTTCTTCTGGGATTAATAAAGTATTCTTATTCTGACTGATTATATTGTTGTCTAATAAATATACAAAATGCTTATTAGGAAAAAACCAAGATGCATTTTTAATAATTGCATTATGTTTATTTTTGTATTATGGATATGATGCGTTTGCCAATTTATTAATCAATACCATGATAGTAGGTGGAAGTTAGGGAGGAAAAAGAACTATGAGAAATGATACCCTTAGAAATAGTTGTAGTTCACCTCTATATTCAAAGCAGCTGCTTCACTGGCATGTGTCTTTATGCATTCATCTTGACATGATACATCTGAAGTTCACATTTCTTGAAGATAAATCGAAAGCATTTTCATCTTTTGAGTGCATATATTTCTTTTTGTCACTCCCCTCCCAAACCCTCCATGTTTCAGTGTATGATCTCTGTAGCTGGAGCAGAGCACAGCTAAGTGAGGCTATCTGATTTCTTCTCCTGTTTACAGGAGAGATGGGGCGGAACAGCCCTTTAACAATGCAGAGTGAATCCTCCTGCTCGGCTTTGCAGCGCTCCCCACATTTCTGCCACAGTTTGCTACAGTTTTTTGTGCAGAAAGAAAGATACAAGCAAAAGATGGAACAGATGATGGACATTTTGATATAAACAATTCACAGAAAGTGGATGAGTACTAAGCACTATTTACACCATGATGCTTTTGGCAGTCACAACAAACAACCAATGTATTTTTAACATATCACTAAATGGTATTTTTATTCATTTCAATTGGCTAATCATGTACAATTTAGAATTACGTAATTGTATTACATTAACTGTTTCATGGCCAGGTGAAGCCTGTTTTCTCCTTTAGCATAAAAGATAATGAAGACTAAAGATCTCTAGCTGTCTCCAAGTGTGAAATTACATTTGGTTGCTGCTCACTGAAACTCTCAGGATGAGTTTTGGGCAATCATTAGACTGAAAAACCAAAAATAAACCTATAAAAGAGACAGCAAAAATGTGAAGTGACCAAACCAACAATCTGGTACTTTCTTTAAAATAATAGATGCATTGGGCAGCTCAGCCACGCTTAAAGAAATCTTTTCTTAGGTATGAAAAAACCCCTTTGCATTATTTGGCGAAGTAAAGAAGTCTCAGAGAGGTCATCGTCGCATTATCAAAGTCTATAATCCAGAGATATCTTCATGAATGAAAATACGGAGGGCTTAAATCTTAGGATTGATGAAACCGATTAACTTCTGCCAGATCAAAAAAACAGAGAAAAGAGAAAACCCACATGAACTAATGCATAAAATGGTTATGTTATGGCGTAGGCATTTATGGCTGCCAGTGGAGCATCGTCACCAGTGCTTATTGACGATGTGACTTTCATGACTCTCTTGAAAAAAGTGTTGGTGTTAGTCTGAACTTAATTTCAGAGGAATGTTCACATTTTCCCTCAAGCAGGTGGCTTGTTTTAACTTAAATTTCACTAGGCTATATTTGAAATAGTATTTCATTGGTTTCCTGACACATCCAATGTGTCAGTTGGACACTGGCATCCATATGTTTTGATTGTATTGTATGTTAGAATTCCATTATGGAGAAATAAATAACTAAATGTCAGTCACATTAAGGCTTTCTTAGTCATAGAAAATTAGATGACATTACAAACACCTACTTGCATCAACAAACCCAGTGACAAGCTACATTTATAAAATACATTAAAGGGTTGATTTGCTTGTCATGACCAACAAACGTGGAGGGCCACGTCGGGTGGAAACACAGCTGCAGTTCTTGTTATCCAGAGTCTGAGTGCCAGAGCTGCCAGCTGTGGGGTAAAACAAATCCTGGTGCTGAACGCGCGCTGACTAACTTTTATTGAGGTGTTTACCTCCCACATGCGTGATTTCCATTGATTTCATGTTTAAATGAAGGAGAAGTGGAAACTGTAACCGTGTGGACAGACGCACAAATGCCAAAAGTCAAACTAATAATAAAACTATGGTGTTGCTACACATTGGATTCCTACATAGTAGTGAGGTACAGTATTATCCAGTGCTAAGAATAATAGTGCATCCTGATTTTGTTGGATTCTACTTACGGTTTCGGATAAGTACATTGCTAAAAAACGAAATAAACACACCTTGCACTAATTCATCTAAAATCCAGAAAAAATGTACACTTCTTTATGGCCATTTGACTCTGTTAATTTAAGTTCTTCAATGCTGAAATAAGCTCTGCTTTGACACAAGCATCACAACTGCGACCCAGTACTAGAGGGATTAATGACACGTAAGCCCCTTTTTCATTAGTACCTACTAGGTTGACTTGGCACGATTCGCAATTGGTTTTCAGGGTTTTCCATTAGGTCATAGTATCTGGGTCCAGCTGCATTTTTAGTGCCTGCTCGCTTGGGTTTCATAGCGATCTGAGCAGGTATTAAAATGTGATGTCATCAGACTGCATGCTACTTATTGGCTGGTCAGTAGCATCACTTGAAAAGTCATGAGAGCATCTCAAAATCTCTGAAAATTAAAACCATTTTTGAAACATTGCAACGAGGGAAAGGGCTACAAAAAATAACACCATGTTCGCCGAGTCTGACGAAAAGCCACAATTCGAGCAGCAGGTATATTCCTGCGTCAACGTCTGCCTTTTTTGTAGTGTTTGTGTCGCATATTAATTACGTCTCAGGATGCTTGGATGGGTTGCTATGACGACAAATATGCATGTTAGGTATTACTGGATTGTAATGGAAAACCAGTCCATCCGAGTTGAGTGGATCCAAGTAGGTACAAATAGATCAGGTACTTTAGGCTTCTCAGGACAGTGCTGAGATGATCCATATTGCGAGACACAGTGAAATGAACCTTGGCAGGAGAACTGCTCTGACCCACTGTGGCATGGATATGGGACATGTAGGGGTGTCCTCTGGTATGTGGTCACAGAATTTCATGGGTCCTGTGGGTTATGGGGTAGAGCATATGCTTGAAAGGATTGCAATCTGGGGAGTGTGTGCACAGTTTTTGCAGCACGGTACAGGAAATTATGTTCTGTGGGAAGGAACCGCCTCCATCAACAATGTTTGGATGTATGGTACCTATTTAAGGAACATCCACATGAATGGGAGAATCCAAAATACTCCTCCGCCAGTGTCTTCAAGGTTTTCTTCCCAGAACAATGGGAAGAGAAAAAGATTTTTTTTTATCCTCCCCTTTTTCACTGAAAAAAAATCTCTGTCATCAAGTCACTTGTAAAGCGTGCCAGGTCTTCACACGATTCTATTTAATATGTATCTGTTGAATACATCTTGTCTCCATGCTCGATGAATTATGCCATGGCATACCACTTAAATCCAAAGACTTCAACCTCTTACTGTGAACAAAAATAATCACATACTTAATTATTTTTACACGTTTTATTTGCAACAGCTGAATCTCAGGCTTTCATTGGGGGAGATTTATATAGCTTGACAGCACCACTAATCATCCACATGAAATTTCATGAAACCCTTTAAACAAAACCAGTCCAGGTCCAGTAAGTGCTTTTATTTTTATATGATGGCATCTATAATCTCCTGATTGTTACTCCCTTCTCTGCAAAGCAAAGATTTGTTGTAATAGTGAATTTATACCAAGTTAGACCTGATGGATTCTGATGTAAAAGTTGGGAACAGATAATTACAGCTATAAAAGTCTTCTTGTATTCATCTGTGCTAATCAGAGAGCAGCCCAGCAGAGATATGGTTTCATGGCGGATGAACTTAGAAAGACTATCTTTTCGAGTTCATCTTGCCAGGCCGTCATCACCTGCTTCAGCTGGCTGTATATTTCTCTGAGGCAGTGAGAGCTCGGCCTTGGCTGCACCTAAACCTCTGCCAACGTTACTTTGACAAGTCCTTTCTCGGAGGATAGATGGTTCCCATCAGTGGTTATAATTTTATTTTTAAGAAGATAGCTGACGTGTAAGACAAGCTCCGAGGTCTGTGTGTGAGAGGCAGTCAGAGAGGAGGAGGAGGGCCTTCCACAATAGTCGGATTAGGTGTCACCTCTTTCAAATGTCAACATAGCTTCGCACACTAAAACCAGGAGCACACACTTGAACAGAGAGCACTCCGTGTCTCAGCCTGGACCTCCAGAATGCTACACAGGTACGACTAAACAAACAGACTTACCTGCACAGGTAACCTGAGAGGAGACCCACCTTGAGCCCCTTCTTCCCTAAACCTCCACCCCCACCAACACCCAACACCTCCCCATTTCCTGCCAGTCTTACAAGCATTAGCAAGCACCACAGGGCCTCAGGGGTTTGTGTGTGTGTGTGTTTAATGGAGCTGAGGACCAGACAGGTAGAGAAGAGGAGGACAGGGAAAGGTGGGAAAGGGGTGGAGATGAAGAGTGATTGGTGAGGTGTGAAGAGAAGCAATTCTGGTTGGACAGGTGATCTATGACTATGGTGAAAAGGAAAAAAAAAGTTCAATAAAAGAGGGAGTTAAAAAGGATTTGGTCTCTATTGTGTCAAGGATTTTTAACTGAGATGTGGGGCAATGGAAGCCTAAAGGTTAGATCAGAGGTTCAAATCCCACAACCTGTGAGGAATGTCAGAATTTGGATTTAAAGAACTTTAATCCTTTAAGAAATTTCAGCTGCAGACAGGTGAAAATGTAAAAGTGTTCTGATATAAACTGATTCTGGATGATTTCATCTCTATTTTCTTTTTTTTTAAAAAAAGGTCCTTAACTGAAAATTTGTTGCGCACTTAAATGCATAGACTGTATATAATAGTTCCAGGTTTAAAAAGCGAAGCAAATACACAAGTGTCTTAAACTGTCATTCTTCCCAATGGCCAACAGGGGGACACTTCTGTGCTCTCAGTAAACACTTTCCTGATGACTAAATGGTCTTAAGTGAATCTTTTAAGCTCAATACAACTAATTTGTAATATCTATTGTGTTTTAGAAGTAAACAAAACTTCTTTTTTGTAGGAAAATTCCAGTTTTTTTAAATTTTCTCAATGAGTTATTGACCATGTGAGAAAGTAAAACGAGTATGTTTCAAGTTTTTTTAATTTTTTTTATTATATGTTCTCTGTCATTTTCTTTCTCCAGTCAACATTTGGGGTTAATGGTGGGGCAAATGTTTGTCTGGTTTAATAAAAAGTCAACACGCTTATTCAGATTTAATCAAAATCACAAGTGGTTTTGCATCTCCATCATCCACCGAAACCACACATAAATATGGTCATCCTTTCCATCTCTACACTGAGAGGACAAAAGATGACAGCCATACACAAAACAACCACTCTTAGAAAAACATTAGAAATATTTCTCATTGTTTTTCTTTGATTCCAATCAAACATATGAAAAAAAAGTGCAACATATACAAATAAGTGCCGTTAGGTCTCAGTTTGAAGAAAACCCTAAATTGATGGAAGAGCAAAAGTCCATCATTTTCTTATTGAAGAAATTGCAGTGATTAAACTGGTGGTGTCTTATATAAACCAATAAATCTACTGCAAATGTTGGAACCATTTAGCATTCCTCAGGCTGCTGGGCTGAAAAACGTTTGTGTGGCACCGTCTAGGCATGACAAAACAAACTGAGAGTCTGTGTGAAGTAACCTGAAACCTTCTGTCTTAAAAGGCTTCAGCAGTGGAAGTGCAGCAGGAATTCACTGATGCAAATAGCAGACACCTTAATTTGTATTGATTTGATTAAATACTGTTTTAAAAGACTTCCATACTAATGCAGAAATGTGCATTTAATAGCAAAAATCAATCAAACCTTTCACCCAACTTTATGTAGAAATGTAAGGAATGTTTATGCCTTGTTTTCCCACATATTGAAACGATGCCCCACATTTTTATTGGCTGTAGTTTATAGAAGTGAACATGTGGCGCACATGAAAAATGTGGCTGAAACAGACATGTGGTGATCTATAGATGCATCCCTGCTGAGACCCTGCAATGATTATCAGGCAAAGCAGCAGCTGAAATAACAGTTAAAAGATTAAACTGTAATTACACTTAAAAGCAGAAATACAGGAGTATATGAATACTATTACATCAGATGTAAAAAAAAGAAAAAAAAGAAGAAAAACTTTACCTACCATTTATCTTATAAGGAGGTGTAAACTGCATTCAAATAACATGCAGCATATTTGTCCATCATGTGATTGATGCCAAACATGAATAAGTTACAGATAGTAACTCTATTTCTCTCGTATTTAGACTGTTGGATTCTGGTCACAATGTTCCCTGATAAAGTACCCTGGGAAAGTTGAAAAAATGAGTGAGACCATCAGTAACAAAGACCCCCCACCTAAAAATAAGACTGAACTCCACCTTGATGTATTTTTTCCAGCTGCTGTCCCAGTGTGGGACTGATGTAAGAAGCACTAAAATATTAGGCTTTCAGCCCTTTTAGGCAGTTTTATCATGCGGACATCTATGTGATATGAAAACTTGAAGTGATGGACCCAGAGAAAAATAAGGCCTTGTGCTACAGCCAGGACAATTCTAGTGTCTTTCAGCTTGTTGTTTTCATTTTGCTTGACTTTTCTAAACTCTTTTACGAGGCCGGTGGTTTTAGAAAAAACAAAACAAAACACTAGAGCCCAGTCTGTATGTGTCAGAAGAGCCTAAAACTTTGCAGCTGATCGTTTTATCATTCATCATATTATGTCCGTTAGTAGACACGTTGAGGCTGAATACAGCAAATTGGCCTCCATCAGGCCAAACCTGAAGCCCAAAGTCACACGTTTGTCTTCAGCCTCTGAGTGTCTGTGTGTGGACTGTGGGAGAACAGGTGGGCATAGTTTCTGTCAAATGGAGAGAGATTGATGGAGTGGGTTAGAGCGCTGGCCGGGGGTATTCTCTTACAGTAATGGCGAAGAAAGAGACAGCTGGCCTCAGTACATTGGGCTCTGTGTGTGCATGTGTGCATATTTTTGCAGCACTGTATATATGACTGTCTTCATGGAGATGCATTGCATTGTTCCTGAAACAACAGAAGAGATGAGGCCACGAGGAGCTTGGGAAGCTGCAGGAAAATATTGCTTAATATTTTGAGCTGTCATTAAACATTAGGAACAGCATCCACCATGTTTTATGTTTTTCATGACTGAAGCTCCCAGCAGAAAAAGATTAGACTTTTTGAATGTTTCACACAGACTAACTGAATCACTTTGATTTGAGGTTTTTCCTGAGCTGTATTATCACTAATCAGGGTGATAAGAGTGTAACAAACCCAGCTTGTGTGGATGAGTGCTATATGAGCCACATTAATGAATTATAACATTTTCATATATAAGGAAAACACAGGCAAACTTTGTAGGTTACAACTCTGACATTTAGCATGTGAAGATGGTCTTCTTATAGTCGTCTTTTCCCTTGTATTGTCAAAATATTTGTTATTTTTGGCCACTGCATTGTCCTGTAATCATGTTAGGGTTTAGAGAGAATACACCCATATACTGGCCCTTTTTTTTTTTTATCTGCACTGGAAAATTCTCCAAATTTTGAGACAGTTATGAGACTCACATACTGATGGACTGGCCATTCAGAGCACAAGGACATTCCTGGAGGCCTGAGGGTCGTTTTGTCCTGCTGTAGTTTTGATCTCTAATATAGCAAACACTAATGAGCCGAAAGATTTCTACCACGTTACATCAAATGAGCCTCTATCACCTTCTCCAATCACACGCGCTCAGCTGCAGGCATAATGGAAAATCAAGTGAAAAATGGAAAAGACAGGAAGAAGATTAAAAACAAGCTAAATGCAGCTAAATTCACACGCCTGGCCTGTTTGCGTCCACTGTGTGTGAAATTTTCTCCTTGATGCTCATTCTTTATTTAAAAGTTGTTTTCATTTTATGTCAGTACAGCCTTCCATATATTAGTGCATGCTTTGATTGGTGTATTGCAGGTGTGTTTTGACAATGCACGTTTAGCCATAGGACACTTTGAGAGCTCATATGGGAGAGTGGACTGAATGATGTCAGTGCATCAAGAGCTACTTTACAAAGACGTCTCAAGACAAGGAGTTACAGTTGTCACATTACTAATATGTAATAGGTAATGTAATAGGTACACATTTGTTTTTTGCACAAATAAATATGAATGTTTCCACACAAATATTAGTAAGTGAGCGCCACTGTGTTGGATCAAGTCCAACTCAACACAGCCGTCTACCATCAAGTACTTTTAATCTGCTGACAAGCAAAATGGAGATGTTGGTTTTTCTTTTCCAGTACAGCTTAGCACCAGCCTACAGTATTAAAACTACTACAAACAAGCAACTACTACCATTACTGTGATTCTCACCCAAATATACAGAAGAGCCAAGACAACCTGGGATTCACTTTATGACAAATTACTGCATCGATGCCTCCTTTATCACACATCACATTTATCTCCTTTACCACACTTTTAATTTGTGGTACAGGAGGCCTGACCAAGTGCTAAGTACAAAAATGAGCACTTTCAAAACAAATAATTTTTAGAATTATTTTCTGCATTTAAATCTGTATTGATATAGATTTTTGGTTTCTGATTTTTGTAGTAATCAAAATGAACAGAAATAAAGCCTGAACTATTTTGCTTTGTGTTATGAATATAGTCCTTAATATAAAATTTTTAAATTTTTTCAAATTAGGTTGCAGAAAAAAGAGCTTTCAAAATCATGTAATTTTTGTGAGATGCTCTAGCATTTATCACTAATCAAGAAAAAGAAAACTATTAAAAAAAAATAAGAAATGTATCTTTACCTTAGTGATTTGGGTACCATTTGAACACATAAAAATGTATAATTAAAAAATGCATATTAGGTAAAAAACAAAAACAAAAAAAAAACAAACAAACAAGACATGCAGCTGATTATTGTTTTTTCTATGTATGTGTTTTGTAAAGAGCCATTAAAGCCAATACTGGATAAATAGCAGCTTTCAGGACTAAATGTTCCACGAGACTTTTGTGCAATTATTAGAAAGCTAAATTTAAATTGATCTTCTGTCTTATAAAATTCAGGCAATTTTAAGCTGAAACCTAAAATTAATAAGGTTTGGCTATAATTAAGGTTATACGGTTTATGTCTAAAGCTGTTAATCTCAGAATCTCTTATTTTTCAAGCATGACAGCAAATACTGACAACCTCCAGCACAGACAAAGAGGTTTCTATAACAAGAACTCACCCAAAGTGGAAATATTTTTCCTTTTCTGTCAAGAGGAGAGAGGGTTGCCTTTCCCATCTGATAATAACAAGGGTTTGACACAATGACGCTAACCAGTTTAGCATTTCTATCCAACAATTTCACTTTTGTATCTGGCACACAAAAGCAGTGAAGACTTGAACCATATGGGCAATGTGGAGGGTCCAAAGCACGCTTTCACTCTATTTTTTATGTCCACGTACAACAGTTGTAAAATCCATGGGCACACAGAGCATAAGATATCTGTACTGTGAGGTGTGCAGAGTGTTTAATCCCACATCCTTCAAAACCACAGTGCTCTACAATGGTTCAGTCAAGGACAAGTCACTTAAGCAATGCTTTAATCAAAGGAAAAATGCACTCAATTTAAGGAACAATGTGTGTGTTTTTATTTTATTTTTTAAAAAATAGGCGGTTTTAATGTACCATCATTCTGTGTCCATCTGTCGGGACCTTCTGTCCGATGAGGTTGTAATTGAAAACACACAAAGAGATGATATTTTGAAGGAGCAGTGAATGAGATTTTTTCATGTCCATAACACAAAGTGACCCTGATAGGTTTTTGGGGTTTGATTGGGTTTACAGTCAGGAGGGAAAACTCAACTGATTATGTGTTGCAATCACACAGATTATTATGATAATCCAGATGGAAGCTATTGTGTTTGGGCAAGCATAACATAATTCATAATGGTGTCAGACTGCAGCTTGAGGAAAAAACGCAAAAGTCACCAGGGACTTTATTAGGTATATTGCTCGTTAACTAAGATAATCATATGACAGAAGATGAATGTGTTGTGGAATCTAAAAATGGTCAAAGACACATGCTTTAATTCAAGCTGAGCATCAGAATAGGAAAGAAAGGTTTTGTAGTGATTTTGAACACGGCACAGTTATTAGTGCCAGTGCAAGTCACTGAGTATTTCAGAAACTGTCCAAAAAGTCCAAAAAACAGAGGACAGTGGCAGTTCTCTGGTGAAAATCCTTGTTTTTGTTGGAGAATGACCATACTGCTTCCAGCTGATAGTAAGGCAACAGTAATTCAAATAATGATTGATTACTACAAAAGTATGCAGAAAATCGTCTCTGAATGCAAAATCCTAAGATAGAGGGGCTAAAGCAGCAAACGACCACACCAGGTGCCACTTCTGTCAGCTAATAACCGGAAAACTAAAGCTACAGTTCAAACCGGTCCACCGAAATTGGATGGGAAAGATTTGTCTGGTCTAATGAGTCTTTATTTCTGCTTCAGAAGGTCAGAGTGAGAATTTGGTATAAACAAAAAGAAAGCATGGATCCATCCTGCTTTGCATCAGCGGTTCAGCTCGGTCGTGGCAGTATAATCATGTAAGGAATATTTTCTTGGCACACTTTGAGAGCTTTAGTACCTGCTGAGTCACACTCTGCCTGAGTTTTGTAGCTGACCACGTCCCATCCCTTTATGACCACCGCTAATGAGGTGACTGTAGCTCAAGATACTAACTCCAAGTTGCTCTCTGATGCATCCATCGGAGTACAAATGTGTGTAAATGTTAGTTAGAAAGCACTTAAAAGAATAGAAGAAAGTGAATGGGTGATTGTTGCATGTTGTATAAAGCTCCGGGAGAGTAGAAAAGCACTATATAAGAATGATCATCATCATGGCTGCAGCACCATGTCACAAAGCTTACCTGCAACAGCCATTGCTGGAACATTATGTTTTCAGGGGTTTTTTTTGTCCCATTTCTGTGAGCATGATATCTGCTGACCATCTCAAGACAATTTGTTCAGATTTGTTCACATGGACTTGACAATGAATCAGATTTTTGTTGGTGAGAGGTTGATGCTCTGCCCTGAAAAGGGCAGAGCAGGCTGTACCTGCTGTGAAGAGCTCACTCCTGAAGACCTTCTATGACTCTGGAGGCCTCAGCCATCTTTTATGGTGTGGTCTGCTGGGGCAGCAGCATCTCTGCTGGGGACAGGAAGAGACTGAACAGGCTGATTCAGAGGGCCAGCTCTGTTCTAGGATGCCCTCTGGACCCAGTGGAGGTGGTGAGTGACAGGAGTAGTATGAATAGTATGTTATTCTATTTTATCTTATCCTATTCTATTGTGTTTTTCTTAACTTTTACTGCTCTTAAACTTATTTACTCTGGTCATGTACTTTCTGCCGTGAACAAAACATTTCCCATGTGTGGGACTAATAAAGGTTTATCTTATCTTATCTTATCTTATCTTATCTTATCTTATCTTATCTTATCTTATCCTATGTCACACCAACCTAGAAAATGATATGGTAGTACTGATGTAATAGTGACCTTTTGGCTATATGAAGACAGCAAGTACCTGTCTTTAAAAATCAACCACTTCAAGAAAAATTTGGGCAGAATTAAAGCAGAATTTAAAGCACTGCAGCTTTAGAAAATATTAATGCAGATGAAACTTTGCCAGCACAGAGAAAAATGCTTTTTGAGTCATAAATGGACAGAGTTGACGAAAGACAGGAAAAATGTATCAGAAAGGCGAACATTTGTAAATTTAGTTTAGTTAGAATTCAAACACAAAAAAAAGAGAGAAATGAAGTAGCAGCAGAACAAATTATATTCTGATTGGTGCAGCTGTTGAAGGAAGGCATTCTTCCCTTTTTAAAGAGAGAGGAACATTTCTAAATTGAGGTCTGACAGTTGGATATTGATTGAGCAGCAAACCTTGGACACTGCAGTACCCACACCTCTCACTTCCTATCTTCTGCATGAAGTGTTGTCATCCCACTTTATGGAGGAGCCTGACCTTCAACTTGCAGAAACATATAACAAAACTGCTGCACTTAGTGAAACAATATGGTGAGTTATTATAGCTGAAAGTAGGAACCTCGTAGAAAAATGGGCCGATTATTTCCCTGAATGTATCCCTTGCTCCTGTGCACAAAAATGAGAACAAGAGTCCATTGAAAGTGCATTTGATGGATTTTTCATTGAGTATAATGGTCTAATCTGAGTTAAAAGCCATTATGAACCAATTGAACAGACCATTTCAAAACAGGAGGCCACGGTCAGGCCACAGGTTGATGCAAGCAAGTGCATTTATACCCAAATACTCTGATTTTAAATAATATAGTTTTTGAGATCAGCCTTGTTAGAATGTAATGTTACATTTACCATTATCAAATAGGATCAAGCATTCAAGTGAAGACTTTTCTTAAGTTCATGAGACCCTGAAAAAAAATTCTTAAGAGGCAAAGGATTGCATTATGCATTATTTTTAAAAGCTTTCTAATAGTTTTCCTTATTTCTGTATATTAATGGGTGACATCATTGTTAAACATATGGTAAAATTACAACTTTGAAGCTTAATAGAATTTTTCTAAATTTTCATTTCATGAAATAAGATGGAAATTCTCAGTAAGTAAGCAACAAACTAATACATTTAACACATTCTAGTTTTACTATTATTGAATATGCTCAAATCTGAGCATATTCAATAATATTCTGTTGGCTCCCCTTGTTAATCTTTTTCTTTTATTTATTTCTTTTATTTTATTATTCGTATCATGTGGGTGGATATTATGCTGGAGTGGACAGGGGGTGAAGGCCAAGAACAGGAGACGAAAGAAGAAAGCAGGGGATGAAAAAAGGAAAGGGACACAAAGAAAAAGAGAAAAGAAGAGGGATGAAGGGGAAAAGTTGACGATGAAGCAAACAGAAATGCTGGGCCTCCAACTGCTGCTTCTGTAACAAAACACATACAAATGAAAGCACCTGAAAGATAAGACAAAGTGAGGTTCTCAAGCAAACAAACGTTTTTCCTTGTGTGTGCGTAAGAGAGAAAGTAAGAGGGAGGATGTGAGTGCCTGTGTATGAGCGTTTGTCATGAAACATACTTAAAAATGAGGGTGATGTACTGGAACAACAATGCCCCCCTGAGAACCAGTGGCAGAAGGGTAAAAGCCCAGGAGAACCCAGTCAACCACGGCCCCACAAAAGTGCTGAAGACCCCAGGTCACACATCCTGATCACAGCTGTGTATCAAGCCCAGCCTATGGAAGAGGGAGGGCCAGGACGGAGAGCTCACAGCCAAGGGCAGGAGTGCCAGGGGACCAGAGGCAGCAGGCAGCCACTCCAGCACGAACTGAGGATGGGACCCCAGACCACAGGCCCCCAAGAACTGACTGACACCCGGTGGAGCCCCCATGATGTGACAAGGAGGTCCAAGCTACCCCAAAAGACAAACCTCAAGGGAGCAAAATGCAGTTTTTAAATGATGATTTAATTTATTAAAGGGAAAAAAATCATCCAAATCTACGGGGGATCTAAATAATTTCCCCCTAAATTTGCTAACAGGGATTAATAATTTATTCCCTGTTAGCATGAAATACCATCACATTTTTGTGAGAACTGGCAAAGAATATTTCACCATGGAGGAATTTTATTTCACTCTTCTTTGCAGAATTACTTTAATTTAGCCACATTAGAGAGTTTTGAACAGCTGTTTAATTCCACGCCAAAGCATTTCATTCAGTTTTGACTGCAGACTTTGACTAGGCTTCTCCAAAAGACTTTTTTTGAGTCATTCAGAGTTGGAGTTGCTTGTGTCTTTCTGATCATTGTCCTGCTGCACATCCTAAGTGAGCAGGGCAGAAATATATGGCTTGACATTCTCAGAATTCATAGTTTATCAATTAGAGGAAGTCATCCTGAAACAGCACGGCAGCCCCGGACCATGTGAATGCTATGTTAGTTGAATGCCAGATGTAATGGGACTCAGACCTTCCAAAACTTCACCTCTCATCAGTTCATAGTATGTTTTTTTGGTCAGCAGTATTTTATCTGGTGTCTTTTTTTTATTTTTTATTGTTGAATCATGAACACTGACCCTGAGACAAGTGAGACCTACAGATCTTCAGATGTTTGTTCAGGGTTGTTTCTTGACCTACTGGATGAGTTGTTGATCACTTTGGAGTAATTTTGGTAGGCTTGCCTCTGCTGGAAAGATTCACCACTGTTCCAAATTTACTCCATTTGTGGATAATGGCTCTCACCGTGGTTTAGTGGAGTCTCAATGCCTTAGAAATTGCTCTGTAACCCTTTTAAGACTAAGAGATGTCAATGACATTTTCACACAGGGCCAGTTAGGTTTAGAAATCTATTTTGCCTTAAAGTACAGAAATAAAGCAAATCCTAATTTTAAAACCGCATTTTGTATTGAGTTGGGCTATCTTTGTGTGAAAATTTGTTTGATGTTCCAAAACATTCAAGTGTAAGAAATATGAAAAAGAAACTTTTTTGTTCACAATTTTATCAGAGACATTAAAGTATAAATCAGGTTGTAGAGACCCTGTCTATTTATCCCCCTTAAATTACTACCTGAGTAGTAAGCTGGAGGCCTTGGCAGACAGGCAACAAACTCCCTGGACACCCAGGGCAGGCTACATTAGGCCATTGATTCAAAATGAATTGTTGGGTATATACTTCACTCATACACAATATGACAGGCTTAATTATAGGCTTAATTTAGAATAATTTCCGCAATAAATACAACATAGTGGTTTTATGATTCAAATTTGTTTTGACAAGGCATATTAAATTACTTAAATTCCATGAAAACATGTTTGAAACAGTCTGACTTATTGTGCAGAATAGAATTGCAACCACTGACCATAATGAGAGGAATAAAAGCTCATTCTGCAGCATAAGTGTCTCAAAGTACCTGCTAGTGCCTCATAAATTCTATACTTGTTTGAGTGGGGTTTTCAGTTGTATCATTTTATTACCCATCAAGGCCAACTATGCAAATACTTGGAATGTTTTAGGCCAATGTCAAGCTCTATCATGTATAAAAAATTGTTTTCATTTTCATTGCATGTGTGTGTATTTAATTGAATTATCATTTCTTCTCAATAGATTGTTAGTGCCTGACCTTTGAAGAAGGCAAAACAAATATGAGTGTAAAAACATGACTTTACTCTCTCAATAGTAATATTGAAAACTGTAGAGGTACTCCTCATTCCCATGAACCATCCGCCCTATCAGAATTACTCAAATTGTATCATGATATGTGTTGGTCATTCATTACATGGGCTATTCAATGTGAATCAGCCACGAACACTGAGCAGTTTATTATATTTGTGGATGTCATCGTCAGGGGCTCTATTTTAGTTCCCGTCCTTGACACGAACATATTGGCTTCAACCTTTCATCCATTTCTCCTCGCTTTCTTTTCACGTGAAGCACACACGCTGTCCTTTGTCTGTGATATCCGCTCCCATTGTTGGCTCAGGTGAGACTGGACAGATGAGGCAGTTTGTTTTAAGGGTAAAGCTCCCCAAGGTTGATGATCAATAGCACTCTCTTCAGGCCATTAATAGGTACTACACTGATTGTCAATTGCTCTGTTTTTGTTTTTGTTTTTTTTTCAAGAAAACTGAATTCCAGACAAAAGAAAACACTTAATAACGCAGCCAGATATAAGATCAATGAAAGAGGCTCTGCATGACAAAGACATGATGGCCAGTGATTAAATAAGCAGTGAAGGACTGCTAAGTCAAAGCAGCAAACCTGTAATCCTAAAGATTTACACATTTAAACTCTAAACCATTTAAATAAATATTAAATAAATATGGTGGTTTAATCTAATATGCACTTTTTTAATCAAGATTTGAAATTTGCTGCTTGAAGACATTTAGGGGCCTCCTTCACTGCATGACAGACTCCAGCTACTGCACAGAGACCTTCCATCTTCAAAGGTGTTCTAATGGCTCTGCAGTGTTTGGATGCATCAGTGAGGGTAATGAAATGGAGTACTGGGTTGTAGTGAACTCTTTGTGATGAGGTGCCGGCACAATCATCTGCAGCTAAATGTGACAAAGGAGAAAGGATTGCACTGCTCTCTACAGGAAGGGTTGTCTCTATTTTTATGAGGCAGCTGAGGTCTTTCAACATCTGTTGGACAATGCTCAGGATTTTATATAAGTCTGTTGCGACTAGTGCTTTTTCTCTACGCTGTTGCATGCCGGAGAAACAGGTTCAAGGTCACAGATGCCAACAGATTCAAATAAACTGATCCACAAGGCCAGTAACGTTGTGAGGATGGAGCTGGATTCTCTTAAGGTGATGTTGGATGGGCGGAGGTTGTCGAAGATAAGGACAATGCCGGACAATACCTTCCACCCATTCCATGACATGCTGGCCGGTCGCAGGAGCATGCTCAGTGAGAGACTGAGATTGCCCAAATGCACATCTGAACAACACAGGAAATCATTCCCACCTAGGAATATGTCCCTGTACAAGTCCTCCAGTAACTGAGAATGATATACTGTGATTTTTCTGATGCAACAATTTTGGTTGACTTCATAAACATGGATTTTGATCTGTTGCTCTTTTACTGTCCTTTGAAGGAAACTAATTAACTCACACTTTCCCTGCCCTATTTGTGTTTTGCTGTGTTACAGGGAGCCCAACAACATACTAGGAGGTATCTCGATGATGAGCTGCTCGTATTAGTGTCTCACTATCGGTCTGTACTCAGCAGCTTTAACTCTGGGAGCCTTGATCTGCACAGTTAAGTTACACTTGCGTCTGTAAATAATAATTATAAATAAATGTGTACTTGCCAGTGTAGAGGCAATGATTAGGTTCACTGTGACAGCATCTTGCCACCTTTCAAATTCTTGCAAAGCTATTTTGCTATTAAATCATGCAAGAGAAAAGCATGCATGCACCTAAAACAGTTTTTAATTCATTTTGTTATTGAGACTCAGACTGAAAGAAGAAGGCTTAAATTTGTGGATTTTCCAAGCTTTTTTTTCCTACATAAATGATTTTGCATGTTATTTTTGTTTTGTTGTATTTAAAAGTAGAACACTGACAAACTTCAAGGGCATAACCTCTCACAGCACAACATAATGTCTGATCAACACCAGTTCCTCTCTTTTTGATAACAAGGAATCAGGCAAAGAAAAACAACTGTCTATTGTCAAAACAGCTCAAAAATTAACAAAAAGAAAGGTAAAGGTTTAGCTTTAAATGTGATTATTTGTTCTCTTATGCCCCAAGACAAGTGTGACTTTTTTTGTTTAATTTTTTACAGAAGGAACAAGCCCTTCTGTAGGAGCCATGTGTGAGTTTTTCCTTTTTAGGTTAAGAAGGTTGGTTTAATGCACTGCCGTAGTTTGATACTGCTGGTGGATATCGCAATTTGATGTAATAATTGGTGTAAGGTTTTGTAAGTTGCAGTCATAATTCTTTATGAAGTCACACGTACTGATGTGTGGTTTGGACAGTATAATAGTTGAATAAACAGAACAAATAGCTCAGCAGTGCATTTTATGTGTTTATTGTTGCGCGTCATCAGTATCCCCATGTTTAGCCTGCCGTGGCCGTTGGTTTTGGAGGAGCTGCAATATCTTTTCAACAGAAAAGTTTATAGGTTTTATATTAGATTATTTATATTGAGATAATAATTTTTATTGATCATTATGGTAAGCTGTTGCCATTGTCCACGCATCCTTTAAACTTATGGCTTCACATAACTGGTTTTGTTCAGGAGTTATTTATTCCCCTGTTAGGTTTCAGCAGTACGGCTGCATTAGGCGGATGTCCTGATTTGTTTTCTAGGTATTTTGCATCAGGCGGCTAGGCTGAGTTAGCTAGTTTAGTTTTAATAGGCAGATTAGTGGGGGATACATGTCCCCTGTTAATTGTGTGTGTGGCCAAGGTTTATTGAATTGAATGTCATTAGGTTGATGTATTAGAATGAAGCTGTGTGGCATATAGGCTGCAGTTTAACATTTGGATTTTGTATTATCCATCCATCCATCCTGCCTTCCTGCCTTTCTTCCTTTTCAGGTTGACTGGGGGGGGCACTGGAGCCTATTCCAGCTGTCTTACGGTGCGTTCACACCGAACGCGGTAGAAGTGGCAAAAAATGCAAAATCGCCCCTAGCTGATTGCTTGTACATTCGCGTGTCCAACGTGAACTGACCGCATGGCAAAATATGCAATTTTACCACGCAGAATGTGGGAGGAAGTAGTACTAGACGGTATGTTAGCAAGATGGCAGCTGTCGAGCTAGCGTTTCAAGAGAGAGTCTCCCTTCTGTATTTACTGTGGAGAGCAGATCAGCGGCGTAAACGACGTCCTCGCCGTATCTGGGTCCATCAGGTTCTCCAGAAGCGTGAGCAGTTTGGTGAGTTTCACCACTTGCTCCAGGAGCTGCGTCTGGATGACGGCCGCTTTCAGTGGTACCACTGTCTGTCCCTTGCCCAGTTTGAGGAGCTGCTGTCCCGCGTCGGTCCAAGCATCGCCCGCCTAGACACCAACTACAGGCGCTCAATCCAACCTGCAGAGCGCCTGTCCATCTGTCTGCGTTCCTGCCTTTTTAAAATTTTCTTAATAAATGGAGCTTGCCTCCACAATAAACTAATTGGTCTTCACTATGTTTCTATATAGTAGTATATTTTTTCATTAGTATAATATAAGATAAATTCTACATGTGTCATATTGTGTGCCAATATTTGCTGTGTAGTAGAAATGAGACATTAGTCATTACAAAAATTTATTAGAAATAACATTAAACATAAAAACAGTAAACAAATATATAAAATATAACTATTTACAGAGAGAATTAACAAAAAGGAATAAAGAATGAATGGCTTTGGCTGGACTGCCCCTTTGACCTAGGTCAGAGCATCACGTCACCAGGCTCCTGACTGGTTGTCGTGGTGCGATTTGCTGCTCGAGTTGAGATTTTTCCAAGTCGAGCGGTAGAGGCGATTCGTGTAAATGC
>VUQR01011885.1:0-10066 GCA_015108515.1 Hemichromis elongatus
CCACCACCACTCAGTTAACTTAGTAGATGAATTTTCACTTCGCACAGCCTTTTTATGTTTTTCTGTGTTCATGTGAGCAAGATCACCCGCACCATTGTTAGACATCTCTGCACACAGTGCACTCTGCCTCCCATTTATGCCGACCGACGGTATGCGGGAAATTTCTTTTGCAGTTCATCTGAAAAGGTGCACTTGCGCTTCGGCATCTTTTAAACATTACTAGGTGCACAGCTGCACACCGTCTGTCCCGTCTGTGAGTGCAAAATGATCACTCGCAAAGCAGGCAGAAGTTAAGGTATGACGTAACGTATATGTGTCCCCTGTAGGTTCATAAAACCCGGACATTTTTATCAATCTCAAAAATCCCCCCGGATGCCCCGGATGGAACGTGAAAAGTGGACATGTCCGGGGAAAAGAGGACGGTTGGTCACCCTAGTCTATGCTAACTAGCCAGCATTAGCTAAACTGCACCCTGTTTCTCAAACACAGTCACTTGTGGCTACAGAGAACAACAACATGGTAACCAAAATACTACATTTAAATCTCCAAAATGGAGACTCCATCTTTAATTCACAGTCTCTGGTAATGAACTTTATGTGTAATTTCAATAAGGTAGATCTGTAATCACTCATCTCACTGCTCACTTGGCTATTCACATAATAGTCTATTTACTTTTCTTCACATAATAGTCTATTTACTTTTCTTCACATAATAGTCTATTCTTATTTTTCCCACTCAGTGGTGACATCATTAGTCTAGTCCAATCATTGTCTCACTCACATTCTGTGAGCCAATCAGCCTCCATTTTGCATGCTTTCAGTCTTAGTGCTCTTCTATCATTCTGCCTGTCAGACTCACAGACTGATTCATGAGACCCGCCTCCCCATCTCTGCCTCACCCTGGTCTAACCACCAGAGAGTTTATTACTGAATTCTGTTTTGTAATAAATCAAAGTGAACTCTTCCAATTCTTCCTTCACTCCTCACTGAACTATGAACAGTTTATGAATCATATATATGAAGGCCCGAGTTCTCATCAGCTCACTGAGGGGACAAGAACATGGTAAGAGGTTTGAAGAAGACAACGGACTCTTACAGGGTTTTGGAGACTTCCAATCATTTAACTTGATCCTGATAGGCTGCAGGAGCACTAATAGACTCAGTGACCAATCAAAACGTAGAGCCAGTTTATATAAAATGAAACCTGCTTATTTTGAGCTTTGGCGCTTCCTGCCTGCTGTTTGTTTTTTGTAAATTCAAACTTCCTCCAGATGTTTCCACACCACTCCACAGCCCAATCAAGTGCCTTAATTCCAGTTCTGATGCTCACCATTGTGCTGAAAGTCTGGGTGTCTCAAGGTGCCCTGGAAACCATGCAGGGGGGGCGAAACAAGAGGAGGTGGCACTGCAGCAGGTGAAGGTGTTTGCTTCATCCTGACTGGTTTAGATGGAGGACTGGAGGCTGGTTTGTGATCAATGGTGTGGCTATAAGAGACAGCGATAATGTCTGACAACACTTCCTTATGTTTGGCTGGTGTTTCCGACCCTGCTGCCCTGGGAACAGCTGACTCACATCTCTGAATACAGAAAGAATCACATCGTTGTCATAAGCCAATATCATTTGAGTTCAGATGCTCTATACTTTCATAGCTACCTGATGTTTTAGTGGAGAAGAGCAATCAGCAGTCCTCAGTTTCCCAACAAGTATAGCGCCTCCTGCAGGACAATCAGAGGTATTGTATGTGCTGGCAGTAACAGCTGCTCATTTACAGTGATTTATTTTTTTCTTTGATTCTACCAGTATCGCTTTGCATTATTCATAGTTCACAAAAATCCTTTTTTATCTTATACAGGGCCTTAGTGTAGCCCCTCACTTCATCCTCTGTCTGACCAATTCTGTTTTAGCTCCTCCCCCTTTAACACATTCTTCTGACTGGTAAGCCCCTTGCATACAGCATCTCTGACATCACACACAAACTGTGATAAACTGAGCTTCTGGCTCAACACTGACTACTTGACTTCATTACCTGAAACGTTGATCAGGTTTAATAATGAAATCCATCAGTGGAACAAAAGATAAAGTTTCTACTTACTTTGACATTTAAGGATAGGAAGGATAAATGAATGGGAAATACAGCCAACAGATATTTGGGTTCAGACTTTCTTTTCCACGTTTTGATCTTTTCTTATTGATTCAGATGAACTTCAGTCCTTTCAGAATTGAATTTCTGTTTAGGTAACATTCTTCTGCCAGGTCTTGGCAATCAGGTGACAAAACAAGTCCACTCTGCTTTTCTACAAATCACAAGGTTAGTGTTGGACTGCTGACAACTTTGACCTCAAAGACTTAAAAAGGAAAATAAAAAGCTCCGATAGGAGCCGGTTGGGTTGAAGTTCTGGAAAAAAAAACTTTTTCACCTGCATGCAGCCAAGGTTATTGGGTCAGGGAATTTGAACTACTAACCAGCTTATTGTTACAAGTTACGCTGCATCTATGTATTGTGAAGGAAACATGTCTGTGTACCAGCTGCAGGGGTGGTGAGGTCGTGATGAGTCCTCTGAACCGGCTTCATTTTTAGCTCGGGAGTCGGCAGTCTTCCCTCCTCGCTGCACGCGCGCCGCACGTGCGCACACACACACATAGGCAGACAGACACACACACACACACACAGTTTCAGTTTCTGAGAATGAGCGAGGCTGCTTTGACTTGAGTCCGTTTTCTACAGGAGCTAAATCGAGGCCATTCTGTCTCCTCTCAGACATCAGGTCTGTGTGTTTTAAAGAGAAATGACTTCATGTGATTTAACCAGCTAATGCTGGCAGATGAATGAACCTTTAAACCAGCTGCAGCAGACCTCATCTAACATCTGGGTCTGTACTGGTCTTTATGAATGATGATGTCATCGCTTGGTGCTGCATCTGATTGGCTCTAGACTAGCTTTAGCGTGTTCTCCATCTACAGAGAGATGACAGATTAAAGGAAAGAAACCTGATGAGGATCCAGGATCTCTAACGGTCTATCCTGGTTTTTCCTTTCACCAGCCTTTATGTAACCAGGCTTATTTTTCTTATGTTCCATGATAACTCAAACTTTAATCTGACTTTTAAAAATAATTTTTCTTCTGTTTTTTTTTATGGTCACCAATAGACTCCTGAGATTATCTGTTAAATCCAGTAGAGACAGTCCCTCCATTACCTCGCTATCCTCTCACAGAGAACGATAGGAGAAAATAGAGGTTGTAAAGAGAAAACTCACTCATCTGTAGTTTGTTCTTCTTCCTGTTTTTCCTCTTCTTCTTCTTCTTCCCCCCAGGCTGTACAGCGTTCAGCAGGAGGACCTGTTGCTGCTTGTTCTTTCATTAGTTTGTCCTTGCTCATGTGCCGTGTTTCTGAGCCTGCGATGGAGGATCTCTTACTGGAGTGACTGAACAGATGACAGAAATCAGCTCAGAGCAGCGTTTCTTTTACCTCTAACCAGGTGCAATCTCTCACCTGGCAAAGTCCAGGGGCTCCACGCAGGAAGTGCTGTGGCTGTAGGGGTCAGGTGAGGGATCGAGGGGAAGGCGAGGGGACGCTGGGTCATTAGCTGAGACCGTGGTGTCCGTCGGCTCCCACAGAGCGTTGTGTTCGGATACCAGCTGGCTCAGGTGGTCTCTGGAAAAGTTGGTCCCCCAGGCGCGATGACGGTACAATAACACCTTCTGTCTCAACTCCTTCACCTGGAAACAAATAAACGGCTCATTAACCCTTTTAAGGACTAAGTGGTTATTTCCGGAAATCTTTTCCTGGCTGTAATATGCAGCTCATGGAGGTTAAGACTTTTACTGAATTCCCTAAAGAACTCACTTGGACAACTGTTTTAAATAATTATCTAAATTAACTTTAGGCGACGGATGCCAGTCGGTCAGAAACTTGATAAGCATCAGAACTGTGAGCACTGTGTGTGCAGTGAGTCTGACACCAGTGTAACTAAGGCTGGGTTTTGATTATCAATTTTCCGATCAAAATCGATTCTAGCTTGAATAACGTGATGATATCAATTCATTAAAACCCTGAATCGATTTTTAAATATAAATTTATTTTGCCAGAAACGCCACCAAAAACAGTAAATTAGAGCATTCCAGCATCCAGCAGCTTCTAAAGAAATCACAGCACAGACTTAACTTTACTGAAGAAATTTGGAATATCGACCAAAGTCCCCAGCAACGTTTACAGATGTGCAGTAAAGAGCATCGCTACCTCAGTCACAGTGCAGCTTCAGAACAGGAAGATAAAACTGCTCAGTACATCTCAGGAGCAGCCTTCATGTCACTACAGGACATTTACACCTACAGGGTCATAGGGAGGTTCCACAACATCAGGACGGTACACATCCACAACACCCCCTACTCAAACTTCTGCCCTTCAGCAGATGCTACAGAAGTCTGAAATCAAGGACAGACTCCTGAATGAGACAATCAACACTGCCCCTCTCCTACTAGATCTATAGCCATTATTATCTGCTATTGCACTTTGGCATTTGTACCGTGTAAACTGCTGTGTTAATTTCCACTGTGCATATGACAATGAAACCTTTACTTCAGTCTGGAAGTTTTCAATGGAAGAATTTACATTTTCCAACACTGAAAGCAGAAGGTCAGTTGAGGAGCGAGACCAGGAAAATGGTTGTGATTTTTTCGCTGTGAGTTCACCCTCCAGGGTGAGAGTGTCAGTGTAAAACTCTTCTGTAACATCTAGAGGGGTCTGATGGAGGGTGCTCAGAGAAAACGACCAAATTGTGGTGTGCTTTTCTTCCAGTGACTCCCATGAGTTGTCCTAAAAGGATGCATTGGGGGCAACTTAATTCAGTATCCCCGGATACTTCAACACATGGACAGGAGGAACTAAGGGAACTAACCACGGGCCTTTCGATTGGTTGATGACCTGCTTGACTACCTAAGCCACAACAATAAGAACACGATTATCTTAAACAGAAGGTTTCAACTCAGGTTTCTGATGTACATGGAACCATTCCCACAGCGTTTCATTTCTTTTACATTTTTTTCTACTTTTCTACTCATGAGATTAATATATTTTTTTACAAGAGCACTGTGAGCTTAGACAGGCAGGGTTTACCTAGCATTATGGGAGAAACCACAGAGAAGAACATGCAAACTCCCAACTCCTGATCTTTACGAGGCAGCAGAAACTAGTTTTAGACCCTCAGACCATAGCTAATATTTCTGATATCTAATAAAAGCGTCCTTCCAAGTATCATGCCAGTTTATTATTTAAATATTGAAGGTCAAGTGATTACAGTCAACTCACCACTCCAGAAATAGCTTTAGATCAAAGACCAACGAGAATGCATTTTTGGAGAGAAAACACCCACAATAGTTTCTGGGACACTGAAAAGTAAAAACCACCAATGTGGGGACTTTTTACCTTCCACACACACAGGTCACCACCAACCTATCTAGGGTTAGGGTTCACTTACAGCCATTTCTGTGAAGCTTCTAAGTAATTTGAACAGGCATATGGAAAAACATTTAGCAGAAGAGCTAGAACTTTAGTTTTTAAAAATGTGCTTATTTAGCATGCAGCTAAAACAAAACCCAACCGTAACCCTTCACAGGTTTCTGGTGACCTCGAGGAGGTTAAAAGGGTAAGAGGCAAAAAACGTTGTCAAGACCATGGTCTTGTATCTAAAAAGACAGATGTAAACTTCAAATTTTAGGAATAAAACAGTCAAATAATGAGTAATTTTCACGATGACAAAAATGTCAAACTTTTACTAATATACTAAAAAACAACTACTAAACTGTCAAAGATTGTCTCTGCTTTACCATCATGAGTTGGATATTTCAGGTCGCTGGTCTGACTTTTTATGGGCCAATAAAGATTAATTTGATGAACTTTTATCATTGCTGTTTTTGGGTCTTCTCTACTATGAAGTTTGCAAAGGAAAGCTATGAAACCCCCTTATGGTCACAGTGGGGGATTTCTTTTTTCTGGATAATTTCTGTGTTTACCTGAAGGTTTCCACTGTCTGTGACCACATGAAAGGGCTCAGATACAGCATTGTGTTTTAGCAGAAAACTGCAACTGTTTGTGACCACAGCTTGTAGTTACACTCAGTTGTAACTGTCAGGCAGTTTTTACTGACAGTGACGGTGTTTGGTGTTAATATCCTAACTGTAACACATCAGTTAAAGTCTTAGTTGAAGCTGCTGTATCCCTGAACTCTTGTGGTGAAGTGCTGACATGCCACAGCTATCAAACAAGAACCGCAGCTTTAAACAGCATGGATAGATACTTCTGTGACAGCATACAATCAACCACGAATGTACTTTAAGTCTGAGCAGTAACCGTAACCAGCCAAAGCATCAGCAACTTCATCCTGCCTTCTAAAAAAGGTAATAAGCAAGAAATGCATCATGTCACATCATCAGTCCTTTCTATAGCATCTGCACAGTGTTCCCTAGAGCAGCGGTCTCCAGCCTTTTTTGCCCCACGAACCGGTTTAATGTCAGACAATATTTTCACGGACCGGCCTTTAAGGTGTCGCGGATAAATACAACAAAATAAAATGATTCCGCCAAGACAGAAAATGTGGTATTTTGTAAATATAATAATAAAAGCAAATTCACTGTGTAATTGTGTAACTTCATTAGCAGCGTTATCCCGAAATGGGCCAACATCATTGAGAGTAACATCCTCCTCTCTGCCTTTCACTGGTTGCTATTATAACACGTAAATATATTTTTTATATTTACTTTAAATATAGTTGTATTATGTTTTATATACTACAACACGGGAAAAGACCCAGAGAAACCAATTTAACGAAAAAAAACCCCTGAAAACCATACATTTCACTCCCGAGACTCAACACTCGCGGCCCGGTACCAAACGACTCACGGACCAGTCCCGGTGCCTGGCCCAGGGGTTGGGGACCGCTGCCCTAGAGGGATAAAGCAAAAGGTTTTGAAGACGGAATCAAAGCTTATGCCAAAAAAATTCTCCATTGGGAAATAACTTTTCCACTGTCACTCTAAAAGAGCTCTAACAAAAGCAGCAACTACAGCAAGATTTCTTAATACTCTTAATAGATTTATATTAAGACTGGCTAATGACTGTTTCAGTCCAGCAGTTACTCACCAGACTGCCTTTAGAGAGTCAGGGTCACCTGAGGCGGCCTCCTAACTATTTAGCACCTCCTGACCTTTCTTGTTGATGTCAAGTAGACTGCTGTCAAAGTGTTTCTACACAGAACGAGGTTAAAGCAACAAGACCGACCAGGAACCATGGGATCCCAAAGAAATTCAACAACGTATAGAAATAACCGCTAGTGACACAAATAAATGGCTCCCCAATTACTTCTCCTAATTTTGAGGCAGTGATTGAAGTGATTACCAATGATAGCAAAGCACACACTGACCAACATGTAGAATTATGAGTTCAACAGAGGATTACTTCCGTAACCAGAGACTGAAAATTGGAATTGGTTTCATGTGACCACAGAGACTCCAAAACTGCGTAACTGCCGTCTTCTTTGGCGAACTCTAATCTGGACTTTTTGTTCTTGAGCGTCACCGTTTCTAGTCTGTGACTTTGGTAACTCTCAAAGAGTCTTGCACTATTATACCTAAAGCTTGACAATGTTACAGTCTAAAGAGTTTCTTCATGTAAAGAATCTTAAGACCATCCCCCACTGCTGTCTTGGACTACCAACAACATTAAACCCTGAAAAACTCTACAAAATCTGCAATCTGAGTACAAAGAAGAGCTCAAACCACATAGGGACTCAGGTGTGGCACGACCTTTTCATTCACCGCTCAACTTTAGATGGGCACATGTTCAATGCGGTGTCCTCTTTTGCTGGCTCATATTACATCCACTGATCCTGAGACCCTCCACATCGTTTGATTTACTCTTTTTAGAGACATGAAATCTAATAAATCTGAGCTTCAACTTCAGCTGATTGTATGTGCTCCACACAGTATAATGAACAAAAGCTCAGAAACCTGTCACCAGTCCAAACATCAATCTGTATGTGCTTCAATGAACACTTCTGTCCTAAAAGTTATACAAAGATGGTAGAGTGACAAACTTAAATACTTGCACACTGACTATATTGTGCAGTTTGACAAATTCGAATGAATGCTGCAGTTCAATCACGCCCAAGTTACTTGCAACGCAGCAACATAATGAAACAACAAGCTACAGTTGAGTTTCTGCCGAAATAAAAAAACATAACCGTAAAATGAGTGGCTCAAAAGGCAACGATAATTCGTAGAAAGTGTGTTGGTTGGTGCATGTGATTGGCAAATTAAAGAGTAAGCAGGAGGGAAGTGCTGAACAACGAGTTTCCTGCAGATTTATGGGAAATGATTTAAAGTTTGCGCAACCAAATGTGAATTTGCTCAAAAGTTCTTTTGCCTCTGTCAGATCATGATGGGGTCAAAAGAAGTTAACAATGAAGCTGCTAATAAAGATGCTGATCTGCTCTGATTGTGTAATTTTTCACAGTAGATTCTGGTAAAAACTCACCCAACCCTGACCCCAGTCCAACCCTGTATAACCCTGACCCTATTTTAAAAACCTCAGTTTCCTATCTAAACCTAAAACAAACACGAACATTAAACCTGACACTGCACCTCTCTCTGGTGACTGTTGCCCTGATGAATGACAGCGGCTCATGAGTCTGTGAGGGCTTTATTGCTTCCTCTGAATTCACAACTTGTGACGCCAGCTGACAACTTCCCTGCATACACCGGACGTTTTCGAAGGCCACCACAATGTTGGAAAAAATAATCAGACAGTTACACCGGCCACAGATTCGCTGATCTTATTTCCATTGAGCAGCTGTTTCTGTTTGACAGAATCTGCCGCACAGGCAGCTTTAATCTTCTACTGACTTTACATGAAATAAAACCGTCAAAAATACATTACAATACATACAATAAAAAGTTTGCTGTGAAGAGTGGAGGTTTGGTTTCAGGAGGGCAGATATTCACCATCAAACCCTATTAAAAGACTTTTGTAAATGCTCACTGTTTACAGCTAGTTATGCAATAAATATGTTAAAGGAAGGGACCGAAATGCTGTACGATCGGTGTATATTCTGACCTTGAAGCACCTCTGTAGTTGTGTGTGTGTTTTTTCCATTTAAAAATGGAACTAAGGTGCGCTTCTATTAGTGCGCTTGTCAGCGAAGTGACAAGTTCCTGTCCACAGCACTTTTAGCTCTGTTCAGCTTTATGTCCCATAGTCCCATGTACCAAGTTTAATTTCCCAACACGTCAGTCTAACATTTGAAGAAAGAAAAAAGATAATGACCTATATTTAAATAAAAGGATATTTGTGCTTGATGGTGTTACTGGTCTAACCCACTTTAGGTCAAACTTGGCTGGAATCAAATATAAAGTCAATTTTGGTCGTTTTGTTCTTTTTAAGTGTCAGACAAACTTCTGACTGACACTAGTTAGCCAGCGAGTGCACAGAAAAGATAGTGATGGTGAAAACGCTTTATCACAGGACTCCATATTCATCCTTCAAACAGTGAGGCCTTTGTGCAGCGTGTTTTGTAGATTTTTGCCTGCAGAGAGGACTTTTTAACCAATGTCCTCCAGAAACCTACTTGCGCTGTAAGCTGAATGTTGATTAGTTTGAGGAGTGGGAAAAGCCAAAAGAGGTACCACAGGGTTGAAGGGGAACAGAAGAAGCTTGAATGAGACGCAAAAGATTGAAAAAGACAGCATGTGATGCAGAGACACCGGCTGCAGCAGACACGTTCAGTTTCACTTCAGATCTTTACAGAACTTCACTCTTCTCTGTAGCTGATGCACCAACAACACCCAAACAGCCAACGCCCAAAAGCCAGCTGCACCACAGACTCTGGGCACTGCCTCCATCAGGCAGCAGGCGCTCTCTGCAGGAGATGCTTGAGCTCACTATAAGAGCAGCAAAGCAGCAGCATGGATGGAGCTGCAGGAACAGATTCAGGACGCATTCAGCTAAAACTTGCAAACAGGAAAATTTAAAGTAGTTCACGTTGCTGTGACAATGCTTTCCACGCAACTGGTAGG
>VUQR01011887.1:0-17220 GCA_015108515.1 Hemichromis elongatus
ATCCTCTGGTTTCATTGCCATGATTAAGACACTCTATTGTGACATTGAAAGTGTTTTGAAGGTCAATGGTGGCTTAAGTGCTCCTTTTAATGTAAAGAGAGGTATTCGACAAGGTTGTGCAGTGTCAGGTATGCTGTATTCCTTAAGTATTGAACCTTTGTTGTGCCAAATTAGGAAACAGCTGCATGGGCTGAAGTTAAATGGATTTTCTTTACCTTTTCAGCTTTCTGCATATGCAGATGATATTGTTGTTGTTATAACAGTAGAGTCAGATATCCTTACTTTACGAACACTTATTGAATGTTTTGGTGAAGTTTCTTCTTCTAAGGTTAATTGGAGTAAGAGTAAAGCTTTATTAGTGGGCAAATGGACAAGGGAGGCTCCCAAATTACCTGATGAACTAAAGCGGACAAAAACTGGTTTGGGTGTGTACTTGGGGGATCACATGGAGGTCATGAAAAATTGGGAGGGGTTTTCGGAGCTGATAGAAGGTAGGTTAAAGAAATGGCGTTGGCTTTTGCCACGAATGTCTTGCAGGGGTCGCACACTTGTTATTAACAATCTTGTTGCATCATCACTGTGGCACCGTCTATCAGTTTTGGAACCCCCACCCAACTTATTGAGGAAATTACAGACTATTATTTTAAACTTTTTTTGGGACAGACTTCATTGGGTTCCTCAAAGTGTTCTTTTTTTGCCGAAGGAAGAAGGAGGGCAAGGCTTGGTTCATTTAGAAAGTAGGAAAGCAGCTTTCAGATTTTACAGAGTTTTTTGTATGGGGATCAGAATGTTTTGTGGAGGCAGGTTTCAGAATGTTTCTTTTCTAAAGTCGGTGGTTTGGGGTTTGGCAAAACTTTGTTTGTTTTTGATCACTCAAGGTATGGTGTGAACTGTTTGTCACCTTTCTATGTTAGTGTGTTAAAAACTTGGAGGCTGATGGAAAGGGAAAGACTTGGAAAATCTACATCCTTGCATTGCCTGTTATTGGAACCTATTCTCAAAGGGTCTCGTTTGGGGTCATCCTGGGATGATGTGGCAATGATGTCGGAGCTTTTAATGAAAACGGGGGTTACCACTGTCAAACATTTGCTTGACCTTGTTGGTGCCAGAATGGACAATGCTGTCTCCTTGGCAAGAAGACTGGAGGTTCGCTCTCTCCGGATTGTCAGCTTGATGTTGACAAAATTCGGGCGAGCGCTATCAGAAGATGATGAAAGACTTTTCAATGGATGGGCCAATGGGCATTTAATGCCTGATAACACGGACCGTTTTTTTGGATTGTGCATTAGACCGCAGCTTAAGGACTTTGATAGCCTGGGTCCTTTTTTGGAGAAGGAGAAATATCAATGGACGCCACTGGATTTGGTGAATGGGAAGGTTTTGTACAAAAGATGCGTTAAGGCTCTGAACAAAGCCAAGCTACAAGGTAAAAGTGATACGCCTTGGAGAGAACATTATAAAGTTGGTTTTGATGTGATACCTGTGTGGGGGTTGTTGTACAAGCCACCATTGACTAAGAACACTGGTGATTTACAGTGGCGGATTTTACATGGTATCATTGCAGTTAATGCTTTTGTGTCCATCATTAAGCCTGGTTTTTCAGATAAATGTCCTTTTTGTTCAATGAGAAAAACTATTGTTTTGTGCAGTGTTTCAGATTAATGAATTTATTTTCAGTACTTTGCGGTATTTGGGATTCATTTGGGGAATGTTTTAAAAAACAATGTTTTATTTTTGGCTTCTCGTATGACAAAAGAAAGAAGAAAAAGGGGCGATTGTTGAATTTTTTTTGGGGTCAAGCAAAGGTGGCAATTTATTTGAGTAGAAAATATAAGGTTGATAATGGACGAAATACTGATTGTGTACAGCTTTTCAAGAGTTTGTTAAGAGCAAGAGTGATGTTGGAATATAAGTATTATTTCAAAATGGATGATTTGGATGTGTTTCAAAATCTTTATTATATACTACTTATGTACTATAAAGGTACTCTGTTTTCTTTAACAAATTCTGAACTTTTATTTAGGAATGTGTTGATTTGAGCTGTATGGTTCACTATTAAGTGATTAAACGTGTTTTTAAAAAATCAAAAATCAATCTCTCTCTCTCTCTCTCTCTCTCTCTCTCTCTCTCTCACACACACACACACACGAAATTATTAAATAAAAGAAAATTACAATGTCAAAAATAAATGAAAACGAATCATTAATTATTAACTATCGCTACAATCTGTTATTTAATGGATTATCCGCATGGAATTCACGGCCTATTTTCAATAACCACCCCTTCTGTGTTCAAATGACACCCTATGTTACCTAAATCAAGTTTATTATGTTAAATGATTAATTGGTCAGTAGAAAAACTCTTTTACAGTCATGTCAGTGCAGTCAAAACTGTTGCGCTCATTAAAGAAGCAGTAAATTTGCCTTTGTTGTGTGAAGCGCCAGCCCTTGTGGGTTTGATTATATGCTCAAAATGGCAACAAATAGAACTTTCTTCTGAAACTCATTAGATTATTATTGCTTTGAGAAATGAAGGCTGTTATGTGCAAGAAAATGCCAAAAAACACAGACGGTTTTTATTAAATCCTGTATGCTACTCACTTCACAGAACAGCTCAGACTAGCTTCTAACCACAAAACATGTAGAGATCAAAGTTTTAGACCACTGAGCAGTGCAAAACTAAGCAAGGGGACAACTACATCACTGTCTTGCAGTTTGAGAAACAAATGCCTCGGAGCCGCTCAAATGGTACCCGCAAAGCACCAGTTTTAATGGATGCTGGCCTTCCAGACAGAGTTGCAAATGAAGTCATCTGAGACTAGCCAGTAAGAAAAAAGGTCAAAATGGGTAAAATAATGCCCGCATCGAACAGAGGAGGATTAGAAAGCACATGTACCAAGAAATCTTGTTAGTTGCAGTTTGGGTTATATCAGCCGAAATCAAGACATTTGTAAAACATATAAAAAGCATTCACCCAGTATTCTGTCAGTCACTGAGCTCACAACTGGTGAACATTTGGTAACAAAATGTCTTTAGATTACTTCAAGAAACTGACAATTACAATGCCAAAGATCTAAGTGGACAGCTCATTGGCACATTTAAAATTCAAAGGGCGAAAATGTCATTTCAGTTACTTACCAATCCCTTTCGATTATTAATTACGTTTTGCTTGGACACTGCTATAGTTCATAGAGTTCATAGAGGTGAGCTATAGGCCCTAAGGCTATCGCAGAGGCTTAGGTGAAAATCTGCCCTGAGCTGTTTGACTAAGGCTAAAAAGCCCAAAAATACTTTTTTTTTTTTTTTTTTTTAAAGCATATTTAGCTTGACCCCAGATATCTGAGCTGTTGTGAAGATGTCTTTCCATCACTCTGGAAGCTATTACCACAGGTAACATAAAATTGATAACTGACACCAGCTGTCAAGTGTCCTTGCTAAGTTGAAACAGTGACTCAAAGAGGCACAAACAATAACTCAGGCCTGGAGCCAAAAGGCCTTCTGAAATATTGAAAAATGACTTCAATTTCATTCAAATCTTTATATTTCGTTCATTTTGGTGCTGCTTAGAAATGGTAATGGCCATTAGCTCTATTAGCAATTATATTTACTGCATTGTTAGGCTAGCAACAGTTCAGTTACAGTTTATGGTCTGTATTTAAAAAGGGTTCTCGTTAGTTTTATTATTTTGCTTTAAGTCGAACTTTTATCTTGATGTATTGGCTTATAGGCCTGTCACTGGAGATTGATTTCAGCGGGAAAGCAGGGCAGGGTGAAAAGGATTGTAACAGAAACCAAAACAGAACTGTGTTTTTGGCACACCATAATTATATTTCAATCATGCAAATGAGCTTGGTTTTGGTAGTTAGAGGGCTGTTGGAGTGTGTAATTGAAAATGCAAAAGATTGTCTCGCATCAAAATGTCGAGGAATGCGCTGGCTGGCTGCTAATCAGAATGGCCCCCACGTGCCACGCGCGCTGAATCGCTGCCTCAATCTCTCTAGAATTGAATCGTTTTATCTTAATTAACTGCACAGAATCCATCCAGGTTTGTTTGAGTGCCAATTTCTTTCACCCTTCTCCCTCTCGCCTTTTCCAGTGTGCACATAGTAAATAAAAAAATAAAAATCTGCTCTTCCCCCTTTAATAAGTATTTCTGGGGCCGACTGTGATATTGACTTGGAGCACGGATCGAAGGATGGGATGCCGTCGGTTTACTGTAGCTGCATAGACTGTATCTTAAACAGATTGTCTGCTCTCTGCTGTCAGTTGAGCTGCAGTAACACCCCCGCTCAGTTTCTTCTTTCTTTTTTTTTTTTGCATTTTATTTTCTCCACCAGAAATTTCTTATGTGGGTGATTAAAAAAAAGAAGAAGTTTTGACCAGTTTAGAAGCTGATGAAAAAAAAAAAAAACTTTCTACAATTCACATCATTATTACATGTAAGCTCCATTTGTTTTTGCATGTTTGTTTTACAACTTCACTTTGTCTTCTCTTTATTCTCTCTCTGTAGCAGCATCTTCCATTAATATCCCCATCCGTATGGTTTTAGAGCTGCAGGAATGTGCTAGATTTGTGTTTTCATTAGTGCGTTTGTATCCCTTTGAAAGCCCAAGTCTCCCACTGTGTAGTTCAGCAACTGTTTCAGGCAGTTACAATAAAACAATATTAGGAGATAAATAAGGGAAAGTGACATAAATGTAAAAATGTTTGTTCTTCTGAGCTGATGTGAATAAAATTATTCCCTTCTTTCATATCATTACTCATTGATAACCCCGAGATATTGCAGATAAGTTCCTTAATAATGAGCAGTTTAATTAAATCATGTTTCCAGTCTGATCTCACTGCCCAAAACTATTTGAACATGTAATTTCACAGCTTTAATTGCTTCCAGCAATTAAGGAGCTTCTGTTAATTGCTCCATTATTGAGACATTGAACATGAATAATGAGGAAATTAATTTAAATTCAGTTTTTACTTTGCCCATTAGATAAATTCATTGAGGTGATTTTGTTATAGCAAATTGCTCCTAAAAGCACGTTTCCCCCCAAGCATCTATAGACCTACTTCTAATGCCCACGGCACTTATCTCAATTAGGGAAAAAAAGTTAATTTGATATCGAAAAAGGGAAAACATTGGGTCTTTGTTGGTGTAGTGTTTGACAAAAAAGACAGAGAGAGAAAAAAAGAGGGGGGGAAAGGTGAAGGAAGCTGAAGCCTCTGCAATCTCAGCGTGATTATTACATACCAGAACCCTCCCATTTGTGCTCTGAGCCAAGGTCACACCAGATGGTTTTAACAGTAATTCTACACCTGACTGGACCATGCTGGCATCCTGTGCAGATTATTTTGTAGTGTGAACAGGCTCTTGAGAGCAAAGCAATCCACTGTGGGCTGACAAGATATTTTCAAAAGTGTGATTTTATCTGTTTCACGTAGAGTGAAGTGGTACGAGACTTACCAAAATTTGAGAGGGGCATTGACAAAAGATAATCAGAGTTTAGACACAGGGACAAGAGATGAAAAGGAAAATGAACAGGAAACACAGTTCACTCAAGCAGGCAGTCGCCAAGACTCCAAACTCTTTGTTCTACAGGTTGCAGATATGTTGTGCAACTGCAACAAAAGGGGAATTATAAAACTCCAGGACCCTTGTGGTTTAAAACTACTACTGTCACGTTCAGAGACATTTTTAATGCATGTTGTGGCCCCGACCAGAGCTGATGTCATGTTAATCCACAGCTATAAAGCTTTTTAAAACCCTCCAGATCATTCTTTATGGCTCTTTAATGCAAAAATAGGACCGCAACCTCCTTGCCCAGTGACTGCATTGAATTTTTTGCAACTGATTTCAGCTAATTGTGACAACTAAATGGTTACCAAGAGGTTCAGCATGCGGGGCCCTCAATCATTGCACTTTTCATAATGATTGCAGGGGTCACCTTCTGGGAGGCAACTTGTCCTTAAACAGTTGTCTACAGTCACTCTTGGACAGATTGGAGAAGGTCTGCGATTTATAAACACAGACAGATTGCTATCGTGTTGCAGTCAGTCTGAGTCAGTCTGCAACAATCTGCAACTCATCTGCAATGCATCTCTTTGCAGTAGGCAACACAACTAAACTAATTGTAATTTGGTTGTATAAAAAGCAACGTTGCCAACAGCCTTTCTCTTCATGCAGTTACAATCCTGTCCTTTGGATTTCTGTGTATTTAGCCAGCAGATTTCCAATGTTTTGACAATGTAATATCCTATATTATCACAAACAGATGGCATGTAGTTGACAACTTGACCCCATTTAATCAAAACTAATGGCAAACTAGCTCATCTTTTTGCTTTTTATGCTGATGCACCAAAGCCACTTTGAAGATGGCCACAGGAAGACCTGATCCCTGTCTGTGAAGTACACTAACTACTTAATAGACAAGCTCATTGCACAAAGTCACAGTCATTTTGGTTTCCAACCACTGTTTTCCCTCACGTCACTCTAGCATTAGTTGTACACCCCGAATATTTATTCGTGTCATATGACTCACTTATGTAGGCGGTAATTTCCAGTGAAAACATTATTCAAGCTCCGGTGCATGCGTAGCATTAAACAAAGAATGGTTTAACAGAAACACTTTGCTGTGTCAAATCGGCAGCTGTTTTCCAACAAATTAGCCAAAATGTAGCCATATCAGAATGCGTCGGTGTGTTGGGGAACTACGAAAACAGCCAATGGAGTGCCTTAAAAAAATTAACAAAATTGTCCATATATCCATTCATCCTTCCACCCATTTTCTTCCACTTATGCGGGTTGAGTCACGAGAGCAGCAGCCCTAGCCACCTCCTCCAGCTTCTTCAGGGGAACTCCGGGGCGTTCCTAAGCCAACTTAGAGATGCAATTTCTGTTGAGACATGTCATGAGGCATCCTTGTGAGATGCCTGAACTATCTTAACTGGCTCCTTTCAATGTGGAGGGATTACAGCTTTACTCCTCACCCTCTCTCTAAGGGAGAGGCCAGCCACTCGTGAGGGATGTGGACTGACCAGTAATCCAGAGCTTTGCTTTTACGCTCAGCTCTCTCTTCATAAGAGAGAAGTGAGGGATCAAACTAAATTGTATCGAAGGTAAAATATACTACAAGTTTCATTTCACAGATAAATAATCAATAAACAACAGTAAAGCAAAAGTTGTAATATGTGCAAGATAGTCAAGTGATGTGAAACTTTCACTCATGTTTATTTTCTGCTTATTCGCTAGAAGACATCTAACGAGGCTTTGGCTATCGTCACAGACTGACAACCAATTTACCAGATTTCCCTCACAAATTCAGGCATGAAGAAAGGGCTGAAAAAGTTGTTGTTGGTGTTTGTTTCTTTTTTTTCTCTTTTTTTTCTCAGCTCAAGTTGTCGAGTGAAACTGAAAATGACGGCTGCTGCTCGCTTTTCTTTGATGGCTTTCCCACACTTCAAGCTTGGCTAAATGAAAGACAAATGTGTCTAATTAGCCAAGCAGCAGGTGCAGTAAAATGGTTGGTTTTAGCAACAGGGATCATCTCCACTGGCTGGCTGTAAATATTGACTGTTGTAGATTGGGTTTATAGTGAGCAGAGCACATTGAGAAAGACTGACCGTGACAGTAGCTGTGACAGCCACTGTACACTTCCTCTCAGCGTGCCTTACAAAGTCTGTTTTTGTGTGTGTTTGAGGATGGATCCGCTCTTACTCGGCGCACTGTATGCATGAGTCTCTGTTTTCTTTTGTCTTTCATTGTCGCTTCATGTACACAGAGGACATTTATGATACTGCCCATAGCGTTTTGTTATAAATGGGGGGCTCTATAACATTGTTTAGTGTTCTGTGTATACGTGTTCCCTTTATATCCAGAGTCTATTCGTGTACACGCATGAATCTATGCACGCAATTTTGTGTGCTTCTGAATGCATGTGACTGACAGGGTGCCAGGCTATACTGCAGAGGGATGTCACCACACAGCCTGTGTGAAGTGGTGCTGATGGGAACCTGAGGGAATGTTTCTTCAGGGTTTAGCTATAGGCTGAAACCAAAAAGGAAAGAGGGGAAGAGAGACAAATAGAAGAAGTGAGGCTGAAAAAATTAGAATTCATAGAGGCTTATGGGAAGAACATAGGCGACAGATAAAAGGAGAAAAAAAACCTGTTTTGATCAAAAATACTCATATTTACTGTGCATGAACTCTTAAAATGAACTTTATTCAATGATGAATAAAAACCAATGCACCTAAAAAAAATGAATTAAATGGATTTAATTAAGTGTCAGCTGGAAACTCGGTAGAGTGTAAAGATTTATACATTTGTCTAAAAGAGCAGCGCTGCTCAAGACTTTGCCCAGCTGCAAATGCCATACTGGAGGCCTATCGGTTTCTGTCTTCTTTAAACAACATGCAAATTGTCTTTGTATAATATACGTGTCAAAAATCTATTTGAATATTCTCTCTTTGAATTCAACAAGGCACCTGAGAGACAGAGAAAATTATTCACTTTTACTATAGCTGCCAGGGTGCTGCCGTAATCACTTCCAATAAAGACTCAGGTGCACGTTAATCTGATGTTGGGGTTATATTTTCATTAATCTGCTGCACTAGCTGTTGAATAGTGAAGGTTCTCTTGCATCGCTCTTTGATGTCAGCAAACACTGGAGTTGTAAAAATGCACTTTAGCGAGGAATAAATACTGACATTTAGACTTATAATTACAGTAAAGGCTGTAATCTCAAGTAGAATTAGTTTTTAGACTTTCTTAGCCTGAATGTCACAGATGTACCAATACTGGAAAGAACTGCTGATTAGTCATTCAGTTGGTCCAAATGTAATTAATTCACATTTGGGTTTTTATCTGTTTTTATATTGCTTCACATCTGTCTTAAGGTTTAAAGACTGTAGATATTTAAACTGTTCATTGCAACCAGTAATCATCATCACACAGTGGTATGCTGTAACTCATTAGCTTCTCGCTAACCTCAGTGCCTTCTGTTCAAGCTATAACTGAACTATATCGACCTCTATCCAGTCTTTATCACAAAAAGCAATGTTTCTTACGTTGTTACATTGACTACAACAGCGCTCCAGTCTGTGGTACTAAAGCAGATAACAAAGGGCTGCAGGAGTCTTTAGTTCCCAGGTATTTGTCCCTTGAACCGAACACTCCAAGATCTTTACTGCAGTTCAGTAAAATACTTCTAGTAACAGTCATACGCGTTTTGGAAGGTACTAACAAACGATGTCATTCTGACCTTATGTTTTCTATTATAGCTACAGACGCTATACACTAGATGAAAAGGACAGTTCTCCACAAGACAGTAAATGATGCATGAAGGGGAAAAGAGAGAATTTGAATATGAATTTGAAAGTGAGATGGTGAATAATAGAAGGCAGCACTACAGGTTTGGGTAGTTTCTGGGAATAGCTTTGAATTGTTATATCGAGACAACTGAGAGTCTGTAAGCGAGAGTTGTAATCCAGAGATGCCCGCCGCTAATTTTGTGGCATCTGTAAGATCAAGAGAGACAGTAGTAGAGTGACTTGGGACCGTGTGCTTCGAATTCTACGACCGCCTTAAGCTGCCCAATATTCTTTTTCATATCCAAGTCACTGAACAGTGTGCGCTGTCAGCTCAGCTTCAGCGTGCGCTGGTAGGAACAGACACTCCTCTGCATGCCCCACTGATCTCTACAGGGGGCTGTATGAAGATCTGGAACACACACACACACACACACAAAACCCCACTCAGATAGCAGGTCCATGTTTTGTTCTGAGGTATTCATCTACAGCCGCACCTGCAAACACAGGTACAGATACGTGATACACATTCAGTACACCCGCTGACCTGTATATGTTTACGCACAAAACACTGGAGGCTCACACACTCGGGATTTCTATTTGTGAGCCCAGCAGACCTCTCATACAGAAAACAGTGTGACCTTTGAAACCATCTCATCTCTGACCGAACGAAGAGCGCGAAGCATCCTGTGTGGCTTAGAAATGAGTTCACAGTGATGCTGAGTTGTGAATGAGAGCCCCGGAGACATTGCCCAGCTATGAACAGCATCCTTGTAGGGATTTTGGGCTACGTTCGGTAGCCATTTACGGACTGCGATGCGCTGAGGGAGCCGAGCAGATCAACTCGTGTGCATAGTTTGAAATCATTGGAGTGCTTTCAAAGCCAGTTTTGTAAAGCGTCTGTTTAAAAGGCGCTTCTACTCTTTCTTTTCTTGTCAGTGTGCTCTTTTCAAGGCTTTTCATCTCGTTGAAGACAAAATCATTTGTTACTAATTTAAGTATTACAATAATTGACTGGTAAAACGGACCAGATATGCAGCACGTAATTTATGATGCAGAAAGGTTAAAGATTTTTCAAATGTGAAAATGAGCTGATTATATATGTTTTTGGTGCTGTCAATGTTAGGCGAAGCAGACAGCTGTAAGGTGAGAAATAGTGTGCGCATTTCTTAATGGCTTGACAATGTTACTTGAAAAAATACCCATAGGAAAATTTTTGTTCCTGACCAAGGTTAATTCTTTGTTGTGTCAACCCTTTTTGTTGAAAGATGAGCAAAAGTACTGCTTTTTAATTTTTGTTGCAGTAGTAAAGGACTGCCATAGGTTGGTATAAATTTAGAATAAACTGAATAGTCAGTTCTTGAAGTTGTATTGTAAGCAGGAAAAAAAAGTGATGATTTGAATGACTTTATTAAGGGTCACATTGTGTTAGGTTGATGTCTGGGTCATAACTTCTACAAAACGATAGGTCTTGTGGGGGTTCCCAGTCTTCAGTGTCTACCAGAAGTGGTCCAAGGAAGGGCAACCGATAAACTGCCGACAGGGTCACGGGTGCCCGAGGGAGCAGTGGACGAATGTGACCTAATGTGATGAATCACGTTATCTTTAACATCTCGTGGACAGCAGGTCGCATGTGTATAATTTTTCTGGGGAAGAAATGGCAATTGGGTGCACTATGGGGGGAAAAAGGCAAACAAGCAAAGTCATTGTGATGTACTAGACACTTCTTCATGGCATTGATATTATCTGATGGCGGTGTCCCCTTTCAGCAGGGCCGTGCACCCTGTCACGCTGCGAAAGCAGTTTAGAAACGGTTTGAAAAACACGACAAAGAGTTCAAGGTGTTGACTTGGCCTCCAAAATCCTCAGATTTAAGTTTGATCAAGCGTCTGCAGAATATGCTGGAAAAACAGCCTGCAGCTTGCAAGACTTAAAGGATCTACAACTCATGTCTGCCTGCCTGATACTCCACCTTCAAAAGTCTTGTGAAGACTTTAAATCAGTGATGTTTTGGACTTACATATTACTTGATGATTTTTAACAGATTCAGCTTATTTATGTATATTTTATGTTTTCCCCAGTCAATTTGTACATATATTATATTTAAAGAGCATACATAAGAGACACTGTAACAACCCTAATCCGTCCACTAATAGATAGTCTTATGCGTTTTATTTGCCTGAATCTGTGCCACTGAATTTAAGTTCTGCTCAGGGAGTATTTTTTTCTCCACTGCTAGATTGGTGCTTCTAGCTTTTAAAATTTCATGACTGTTGTCTCTGTGTGACAAAGAGCAACTGTGCTTTTATCTTTGATGGCTCTTGCCGCTGAAGTGAGAATATAAAAAAACAACAAGAGCTTGCTGGTGGCCAGGGGAGCTATGCCAGGCTGCCAAGTTCCAAGGCACGATGCCCAATATGATGCTCATGAACTGCTCAGCTGGGTTGTTAAATAACAACTACCCATTCAGTTTGAAACTTAAGTTAACGATACTGCGCGCAAAGTCATGAAAAAATAATACATCTTTTTTTTTTTTTCTACAGTGGATTTTGTCTTTTGCTTGGCTTGACACATGCTTGGAGGTACTGATCACAGTCAAGAAATTGCTTTTAGTTTATCTGGACCGATATGATTACAAAGAACATGTGCAGGGCCACACAGTCTGTGTCAGATTGATCTAAGCTAACATAAACAGGCCAGGCCTCTTGTGCTGATATTTGGGAAAGGTCATTAACTTGGGAAAATCATTTTTGGGTTCCCGGTTAGGTTGGAGATAATAATAGACAGCTTAGATATTGATCTGCTCTCATCAACAGAGTGGTTTTCTCTGAGAGCCTTCTTGGTTTTCTGGACTCCAGGACATGTGATATGAATACCAATGCATGTAAGAACAAATGCCCTCATGCAAGCGCTAATAGAGTTAATTAAAAGAGGAGCTATATAAGTGTAGTCATTATAGCCCTTGCTGAATCACAGGCCATTATGGCTGTGTGCCCATCTTCTTAATGCACCATTTTTTATCAGTATCAACAAAAGAGTCCAGTCAATTATTCCTTATGATAAACAGATTAATGTTAACATTAAGAAGTAAAGAGAGAGCAGGTTTTGACCTGAGTTATTTCCAAGGACACCAATCAGTGTGGAAGTGCTAGACGGTGGCGTAAATGTCAGCGCGGCTGCATGTTACTGTATATGTCAGGACATGCGTGTGCAGGCTATGGAAAGAATGATGATGTAGGAAGAGAGATGAAGTGAACATATGACAGCAAAGCTAAAAATAGCAGTAGATGTACACATTTGCACATATAGAATCAACTTTCCTCTTTAATGGTTGTGCTTACCTTTACTGTGTCTTTTTTACCATACAGTATAATATATATATACTTTACTGTATATAATGTAATTTTGTGTTATTGCATTAAACTTTTAATCTTTTTCCTACTTTGTCACAAAGGAAAGACACTTTATAGTCTCAGAACAGTGTTTTGTTTTGTTTCTCACCCCGTATAGCAAAAAGGTCAGTTTTATTACAAGTGACACAAACATAACCACTTAAAGATTCAATCATTGTCTATAAAACAATGTCACCTCATCAACTCACCAGTCAATACTTGTAAATGCTCAATTGCAAAAGAAAAAACCAAAACACAACCAAGAGCCCTATAAAACCCGACATCATTGTAATGATGAGGGGAGAAATGAGGACCCAAATGCAGAACAAACGTAGCAGAAAGCCAGGATGAAATGCTAATAAATAAAGAAATGAAAGAAATTTTACTTTAATACAATTTATAGAATATGAAAACAAACGCAGAGAGAAGTAAACCATAACTATATTGAAAGCTCACACAGTCCAAACAAAGTCCAAAGAGAGACTTTGCAGACATGGAGTAAAGAGTTGCTGCATAACACAAGTGGGCGTTCTACCTCTAACCTTAACCAACCATGTATGTCTAGCTGTTGAGGAACACCCACTCCTGCATGACAGTGGAGCCAATTTTTATAAGGTTGGTCAGGCTGAGACCATTGGGGTGCCACAGAAACTGATATCTTGTTATATATATATATTTATATATCCATCCATCTTCTTCCATTTATCCAATTCCTATCTGTCATGGGGCAAGAGGCAGGACAGATCACCAGTCTGTCGCAGGACTAATACAAAAGATACAAAAAGAAAACAGAGGATTTTTCACACACTCATTAACACCTACGGCCAATTTAGAATCAACTATTACCACTAACTGCATAGCCACTGCACCACCATACTGCCCTAGAAAGAACAAATAAATTATAAAATAAACGTTTGTAATGTAACCCTCAACTGATAAAAAAAAAAGTACAGTATAAGTCATTGTCAAAAAGTATACCACAAGAGAGAGAAATGCACATTAATAGAGGAAAAGGAAGACTGTGACCACTGGCACTCTTCTATTAGGAACTAATTGATCTTTAAGTTTAAACAGTCATTTCTCATGTTTTTTTTTTCCGAGCATCTGCTGTAAATCAGTGCTTTAATATCCTTTAGCTGTGATGTGACGATACCTTTATTCTACTATATGTATGTGCATCGTCCAAACAGCTTACAATCAAAGCTCATGTGCAAATTGTTTAAAAATGAAAGAAATAATAATTGCTTAATTCTTTGAAGAAACGTTTTGTGTGTAGTGTCTCTGTCCTTGGGACATTTACTTTTATTATTAATCTCTCATTGCAAAAAGTAAGGCCGTCAAAGGTTATCCTTCTAATGTACTGCATGATGATCAAGCTGATTTAGGAACTCCACTGACCCAGTGTTATGCAGTTATCGACTCAATGGCTCGAGCAATGTGAAGAGTTTTAAAGTACTTTGGTCTCTTTTTTGAAATGAAGCTTAATATTTTCAAGCTTGCAATGAGCCATTTTAGATGCATGTGTTTAGAGCAAGCTGGGATAGGCTCTAGCCACCCTGCGTCCACGAATTGGATAAAAAAATGGATGGATGAATGGATGGATGGATGGATGGATATTGTGAGCATAAGACTCTGTCACCCATTCATGCATTAGCTCTTTGTCCTCAGCAAGGGGATGCATCTAAATAAAGGTTCAGCATGAAAATTTACTGTTGTCCTCTCTATACCATAAGACTTTTCAACTTTGTCAAAATAAATTCAAATCAAGCATGTTTGACTTTTTCGAACTGAAAATTCTCTCACCACATAACCTTCCTGTAGTTTCCCACAACCTGTTATTATGGAGGACCCACAGAGTTGTCCTTGTTGCGCATGTGAAATGACTGCAGGGGGCAAATAAAATAAACTTTCTCATAGTTTTGCCATCTGGAAGAAGATGAAATAACAGATTTTCAATCACTTACTTTTGATTTATTTTACATTTATTCTGTGTGCCCATAGAGCGGGTGACCTTGGGCCTCTGTATTTCATCCATGAGTGCTACCAAAGAGACACGGCTTTTTTTAAAGAGAACCACAGTGATGTAAAGACATTTTATGATGCGCAGGTTTGTAGTTTACGACTGGCTATAAAAAAAATGAAGAAACTTTCTGAAAAGCTTTTTCTCAGCAAAAACCTAAGGCAGTTGTGAGGTAATTATCTGACTAAACCTTTCACAGCTTCTGTTAGTCACAAAATCTGGCATGAGAAGGATGGAGCTGACAAATAAAACTAGGTCTGAGCATTGAGTGAAAATGATAGACAGCCTTTCTCTTGGCATCTTTATTTCCATTTTCTGCTTATTCCCTTAACCACTAAGCTCACTCAAAGACTCAAAATTCTCCGTGGCACTTTGGGGGAGGATATGGATAAAGAAATGCATGCCGTGAGCATTTCTTGCTGCAGGGAGAGACCTCTGAGTTCATCTCATTTCAGAATTTCTGAGCAGCCGCGAAATGACTGTCTGTTCTCTCCCTCGGCTCCTGCTGGAGCTTGCAGTGGACTTCCTCAGGGCCATGGGGTACCAGGCTCCTCTGTTCCACGCTGTTTACCACCTCACTGCTGTCAGAGGCACACAACTCTCATCCAGTGCCACTGATCAACACAGTCCACTGTATCTCTGCCAGAGGCACCACACTACACACATTCCTTAACTCTCAAAAAACTCATCTGGGCTAGACTTACAGATATTACAGTTAGGCCTTTAGAGGCTTACCTTCTGATCATCTGGAGTTTGACCAGTGGGGGGTGCATACTGGCTCTAATTCTAAGTATCTGTTGACGCTGCTTGCCTGAGGCTATATGACAGTAAGGTAATCCAAGCGTGTTCATGGTCAGACAGTTGCACTCACTCACTCACTGACACACGCACACAGGGATATAAACATGAACTCAGACACACAAATACAACAAAAAGCAGCACATTTACAGCACAAGCATGCATTTTATATTATGGACGCTGCCACACACACAAAAAGAAGAAACATACACACAGGCTGTATAACCGTATCTGTCCTATCTCTCTTCGCGCCAACCAGTTGAGACGGTCGCTCGGACTCCCTGAACCTGGTTTAGCCTGAATTTTCTCCCTGGGAACTGATCTTCCTATAATAGTGTTTAAAATATCGTTGGCATTATTATTACTGCTACATAAGTGCAATGAAACAGAATCGAATATAATTGAACTTTCTTTTGAGGGACGCATTTCTGTACACGGCCTAATCGTAGGATATTACACTTTGAGCTACAAATCTTCACACCAACTGTTACACAAAGAGCACCTCTGATATTGTAGCAAACAACCCTTAATAACCATCCAAGTCATGTTTAAATCCCCCCCTCCAAAAGAAAAGATCCTTGAGCTGTAAAATTGCTTCTGCAGGAGTTATATTATGAAATATGTTCCTTTTTTTTCTATTGTTGTTTTTATCTTTGCATGAGATTCACTTTTTTAGAGTCACTTGACAGCCCACATTTCTTATACTTAATCACAAACACTCAAGCAGAATATTTTATAGCTCAGCGCTTTTTGCCTAAATTTCTGTAACCCGGTATCATGGAAGGCCAAGTGCAGCTGTCTTTCTGCTTGAGCGAGAACATGAAAACAGTGACATTTGTACTGAAGAAGACAAAATAACAGACTGCCATCCTCCACCATTCTACCTTTCTAAAGTATAAATAAAACTTGTCAGAGTATTTCTTGGAACAGACACCTGTTCGGTGCCCAGTAGACATCTTTGTTTTCTCAGATTTAGGCACCAGGGCTTTATCTTTACTCTCAGACTAGCATTCAGTGAAAAAAATGCTTTCTGGACGTTGATCTTGCACGGTTTTCCCACATCATTTGCTCATTAAACCAAAGGACCAATGACCTTATTCAGAGGTGAGATTAGTGAGATTAATTCATCCTGGATATGATCATTTAAGAACCTCTTTGACTTCTCAATGGATTTCTCACTGGTTTCTGCAATATAACTGACCAGTGACAAAATCTAACTTTATTTCTGTAGTTAACACATTACAATAAGAGTTACTACGGTTTTATAATATTTTTCTATCCCCAATAAAAGTTTCACAGTAGAAACGACTACTGAAGCTGTAGTTTGCTTTAATTGCTGAAAACAAACAAACACCTATCCCACCCAATGTCCTGCACCAAAATCACCCCATAATAACGTTTGCCCCAGTTATGCCTTTAAATTTATTGTAAGTCAGTATTGCAACTGATCTTCATTTAATGAATATGTAAGTGAGTAAGTAAATGAGTGAGTAAAGTTTATTTATTAAGTGCCTTTCATAGACAGCACTGTACACCAAAGGCTAAGATCAACAGAATTTTACGTATGTATATATATATCTATATCTATATCTATATCTATATATATATATAGAGGGAGAGAGAGAGAGAGATATATAGATAGATATGGTGTAAGTAATGTAAGTAAAGTAAGTAAATGTTGAACTGGTGCCCATCCCCTGTCCTAACCATAAT
>VUQR01011888.1:0-11421 GCA_015108515.1 Hemichromis elongatus
CTGATGACACCACGGTAGTCGGACTCATCTCAAAGGGAGATGAGGCAGACTACGGAGAGGAAGTCCTGAAGCTGGCAGCATGGTGTTCAGAAAACAACCTGGCACTGAACACTAAGAAAACCAAAGAGCTCATTGTTGACTTCAGGAGACACAGTACTGACTTAGCCCCCCTTTACATCAACGGGGAGTGTGTGGAGAGGGTCCACACCTTCCGGTTCCTTGGTGTCCTCATCTCTGCTGACATCTCCTGGACAGACAACATCTCAGCGGTCGTCAAGAAGGCCCAACAGCGGCTGCACTTCCTGAGAGTCCTGAGGAAGTACAAGCTGAACTCCAACCTGCTGCTGACCTTTTACCGCTCGTCCATTGAGAGCCTGCTAACCTACTGCATCACGGTATGGTACGGCAGCTGCACCAAGGCAGATAGAGTGAGACTTCAGAGTGTGGTCAAGACAGCACAAAAGATCATCGGCTGCCCTCTCCCCTCCCTGATGGACATTTATTCCTCCCGCTGCCTCAGCAGAGCAGCAAACATTATCAAGGACAGCTCCCACCCTGGTTTCAACATGTTCAGCCTGCTTCCCTCAGGGAAGCGCTACAGGTGCATCAGCAAAAAAACCCACAGACTCAAAAACAGTTTCTTCCCCAAAGCCATAACCACCCTGAACTCACACATGCACCGATAACACGATAACCCCCCCCCCCAAGTATTTTTCTTCCCACTTCCTTTATGGACCACCAATGTGCAATACCAATTTATGTGCAATAAACCAACTGTACATACACAACACTATTTATTACATATTACTTTTTTTTAAAAAACAGCTTGTATATTTGTACATTTTATATTATATATATATCTTTTTCCTTCTGTTAATACTGTCTCTAAATGTTCACTGATTAAATTAAAAACGCTCTAAGTTTATCCCCAAAAAGTTAAGAGCTTTGAGATGAAAATATTTCTCAACAACAGAGCTTTCAACTATGAGACTCGTCCAGTTGTCGCCTGTAAACATCTACCCTGGGTGGGTGATGGCACCAATGCAGAAGTGAAGAGAAACGTGAACTGTGATCTTTATGAGAAGAAGGGTAAGACTCACATGGGGGATACCACAGAGATCAGTGCTACTCATCGATACTGTAACCACTGATTGCTTTTTTATGCAGTCTATGTAAGGAAGTGCATTGTGGGTAAAGGAGAAGACTATCGAGGCAAAGTGTCCACCACAAGAAGTGGACTCACCTGCCAACAGTGGTGGTCCAAATTTCCTCACGATCACAGGTGAGTTACTCCTTCAGATGATTCATCTGTCCCCATTTATTGGAAAAAAAAACATTGTAAAGATAAAGTGCTGCATTTCACTTTCAGTTCATAGGGTGAACAACAGCGCAGTTCTATTTGTGATTATTTTCCAATTGTGGGAGAGAGGCGCAGAGGTGGAAATTCACAACAACCAAACCAAACAGGAAAGAAACTTTCCCGAATAACTGTGTCTTTCATTTCCCTTAAAGTCAGACTGAAGGCAGAAAGCCACAGTGCACTACTGCCCATATAGCTTTCACTGTTGTGTTATCTGTAAATTTCACTGTTTTTAAGCCTTAGTTCCACCAGTTCCACTGACTGAAAATTTCCTTTTCTTTGTTTTTGTTTTTGTCAGGTGGACTCCTACAGCTACCAATGGTCTGGAGCTAAACTACTGCAGGAACCCGGATGGGGATCGGATCGGTCCATGGTGTTACACCACCGACCCGGAGCGACGCTATGAAAGCTGCAACATTCCCCAGTGCAAAGATGGTACATCCCATACCATACATTACCACACATAATCCTGTTCATCTAAACAGCAAACATGTGAGATTTGTAAAGCTTTATGTAAGCTTTATTTCCTCCAAATGTCTCGTAATTAACACTTTAATTTGGTGGAACTGGAAAACTTGTTACTCGTTTTTGGCTTACCTGCTGACAGCAGAGCCCTAACAATGGTTACTGTGTTTCCAGTTGCCTCATGAATAGTTCCAGGTTTTATTCTTTAGATGTGTTTTTAAAAAAATATTCAGAAATCAGAAATCATAGAAGCTGCTAAAAAAAGAGTGGAGCTTTCTGTATGTTTGTTTCTCTTTACTTCAAGCATCTTTCACTTTGCGAGTCATTCTGCTTGCAGAGGTGTGTATCACGTGTAATGGAGAGGACTACAGGGGCCAGGTTGACCACACGGTGAATGGCAGAGAGTGTCAGAGATGGGACCAGCAGTACCCTCACCAACACATCTACCAACCTGAAAAGTAGGCACTCATTACTACTGTTTTGTTTGCACGTGAGTCGACGTTGCACCTGCACTATTTAAGACATTTCTTATTTCCCGTTCCAGGAGATAAAAACCTGCCTGTGTGTATCTTTCAGGTACCCGGATAAGAGTTTAGATGATAACTACTGCCGTAACCCTGATGCCTCTCCAGTGCCTTGGTGTTACACCACTGACCCTGAGGTGGAAAGGGAAAACTGCGAAATCAGCCGATGTAGTAAGAGCTTGCTTTTATTGGAACTCTACCGTACAAACTCCAAACTCCTTTTACATTTTGGATCTCTTTATAGGCAAAATTGAGAGAATTTAATTGCTGGTTTATACAGTGAGTAAGATAATTACTAAATGTTACTGTAATGTTTTGTATCACAGTATAAATTTACTGGATTAAACTTGTGGCTTATTTGTTTGTTCTGTTCTTGTCAGTGGGTCCCTCAGGCAAAGAGAGGAAGCCAAATTGATTCTCGTAGTACTCTGAGACACAGCAGGATTAGTGTGTCTCATTAAGTTGCTGTAATTAAATCTAGAAAAATCACCTTTTCTGTGTTTGTGTACAAATTACATTCAGAAATGTGAGACATTTCAGGGCAGACAATGATTCCCTTTAAAGGGTTTTAAAGGGGTTTTTTTTCACTCTTTTAAGCCCTCTGATAATAGGCTGTATTTGCCAGATATAGTGACTTCAGTTATATCAGTAGTGTAGTTTTATACCCCCTCAGTTTTTATACTGCTTTTAATCCCAGTGTATTTGAGTAGATCTTCGTAACCCTTGCCTATAAAAAGCAATTTAAAATTTAATGTGGCTTACATTTAACAGTAGCTAAGATGGTCTTTTTGTTGGCTTGTTTGTTTTTTTTTTATTTTTATTTTTTAATTATATCCGCAACATACAGGCTGATACTTTAAAAATGATTTTAATTCTAAAGCAGGTAGAAGATGGCCACGTGTATTTTATTTTTTACACACTCAAGGACAAACCAGCTGAACAAATCAAACAAACAGGGCATTAGTGCTCTCCCAAAAAGTTCAACAGAAGTTGTGTAACCTGGGGATTTCCAATGACAATTATTGACATGCAAGAAAAGATCATGATAAAACAGTGCCATCCTGTGGTGTGATTAGTATTATGTAACATGTTATTACCCTCCATACTCATGTAAAAACCACAGCGCTTTTTAAGTTTTCACCGCATCTTTTACATCTTAGTTTTCTCACGATTGTTATCCTGTTTCATCAGGTAATTATTCACCTCTTTTATATCTGTGTTTATTTGATCCTCCTCATAGTTTCTCTCTGTTGCTGTAAATCAGCATCATTTGGTCACTAAAAGTGATTCATAAAAAATAAAATCACATCGTTCTTTTATCTCATGAGACTGTTCCAACAAAGGTTTGTTTTCTGCTTCGCCTTGTTTATGTTTTATGTCCTCTTTAACCTGTTCCTTTTCTCCAGCTGAAGTTCACGTGGAGAAGCGCCAGCGCTCCAGCTTCACCACCAACTGTTTCCGTGGGCGCGGGGAGGATTACCGCGGGAAAGTCAACGAGACAGCGTCAGGCATCCCCTGCCAGCGGTGGGATGCCCAGCAACCCCATGAACACCCCTTCTACCCAAACATATATGAGTGCAAGTAAGTGTTGATCACTGTTAAGATTAACCTTGTCATTCTTTTTCTGTGTGTTTGTGTTTGTTGTCACAGCTTGTTAGTTTGATATCTCTCTCGCTGCATTGCACATGAATATTAATGTCAAAACTTCATTGCAGTGAGATTTCTTGCATCTTATTTCTTTGCTGACAGTTGACAGTAGATGATGGATAGTCAGTAATTCCCCATTAAAAGCAGATCGCTCTCAGAGTGGCAGCATGCATGTGAAATGAATATTAAACTTCTCTGTGATGCTGTGATCGCTCATCATGCCAGTAGTGATTAGTAGCATTTCATTCATTCATTTTCAGTAGAGGTTAAAAGCAGGGGGAACTTGGTTATTTCAGCGTGATCTCTGTGTCTCTACACTAACCCTGCACAGTGTGTCAGTGACCAGTAATTTAATGCATCAATGATGAGCTGAATCTGTGTTACATTTCATCCAGGGGTTTGGAGGAGAACTACTGTCGTAACCCAGATGGGTCGGAGGCTCCCTGGTGCTTCACATCTGTCCCAGAGATGAGGACTGCTCTCTGCTTGCAAATCAAACGCTGTGCAGACGACATAGAAGCTGAGGGTATTAGCCTTCTTCTCCATTTTAATATGAATCCAGCGAATAGGCTCCTGTTGGCATAGATGAATAAAGATGACCTTACGATTCAACGGCGGTATGAATATTCATATGAGGACGTGTGGGGCTGTAATATCAATGTGATGAAGACCCCTCCAGCCAGAGCCCCAAAACCCTGGAATATCAGACAAGTCTAGAAGTGTTTTTTTGTTTTTGTTTTTTCTTAGTTTGAATATTTAACTATAGATGAGGACATAATTAGGAATGCACCAATACCGATACTGGTATTTGGGTATCAGTGCCGATACCGTAAAATGTGTGTGCACTCATACTCGTAAAAGTTAACCGATACCATGAAATGATACCAACTTATTTCATGAGTCAGAAGGTGGCTTGTCATTTCTGTTGTAATTTTTTAGATTGGCCGCTAGAGGGACATGTCTGGGGGGGGGGCTGAAGGCTGCTGTAGCTATGCTGTGGACTTACTTCATTATATGTGAAGATGACAGAAACAGAATTTAACAGAAGTGCTTAGTTTTCACTTCAAATTTTATTTTTGTGGTCATTTTTATTAATATTTTATTTTTTATCGACAGAGAATAAAATAAAACCAGTCTTCCAATTCATTGCAGTTTTTTTGTGTGTGGTAGAAGTATCGGTTTTCGTACTCTGTATCAGCACGTACTGAGATCCAAGTATCGGTATCATATTGGTGTGATAAAATTGGTATCGTTGCACTCCTAGACAGAATTATTATCCCATCTATGCATTTTTAAGGAGTTCCTAAGTACCGTTAAACAGGGCAAGGAATTTTTAACAAAGCTTTTCCACACATGCTATTCTTATTTTGGCTACTTACATTATTTTACTCTGAAACAAAACAACAAAATTATTTTTTGTGAAATAATTTTGTTTTTTGTTTATTAGGGGTAGGATTATTATTCACCTTGGTCTTCAGTTCTCTCTCCATAGACCTTCAGCAGGATTAAAGTCAGGACTTTGCGCAGGCCACTCAGTAAGGTTCACTTTGGTCTTCACGAGGAACGACATATGTTTTGAGTCGTTGTCGTGTTGGAAGACAAAGCGAAGACCCAGACCCAGTTTTGCTGCTGCCTGGTTTAGTTTTTGTTTTTTTCAAAGTCATCACCAGAAGTGGCATTTTTGCTTGATCTGCAATGTGGGGTCCATTCCTGTTCAGGCTCCATTAATTGTCTTGTTTTAAACAACAATTCCTTACCTGGCTAAGTCATTCACTAGTGTCTTGGCAGTTTTTCTTAAATCCTCAGCCACATCTCTCACTAGTTTTCTTTCCAGAGTCTTTAAAATCTTTATATTTCTCTCTCTGCCAGGTTTGTACTCTTTGAATTTCTCAATGATACTTCTCACTCCAATTCTTGACACTTAGAAAGAGAAGCAATAACTTTGATTATCCACTTTGATTTAACTTTGATTTTGACCCAATAATTTCTCAAGTGGCAGCTCACTTATGGGTAATTTGTAAGAGCTTTGAGCTTTATAAAAGTTAAAGCACACCGTTGCATAGCAGCAGTTTGTACTATGGCTCAACAAAAAGGTCAGTTTTTCAGGAGCTGATAATATTGACCCCCGTAATTCATTTTTTCCCCTAAAAATATTTCAATTATTGTGTGCTAATAGAAATAATTCATGCATTCTAAATAAAACTACCATGTTGAAAATTCCTTTCTCTGTTAAATAAATAATGCCTGTGTACACCATCATTATTATAATATGGAGAAATAAGAAACTTTGTAATGACCAGAAAAATTTGAAAACTTCTCCTCAAATGTAGCTTTGAGTCTACATGAAGACAAAGTGCAGTGTTGTTCTGTCCCATTATGCAGTCTGACAGCCTGCCATACTTATTAATGGCTGTTGCCATAATGATGAAGACTTGCATCTTCTTTCCAGATTGTTACCAGGAAAACGGAAGAAACTACAGAGGCGCTGTGCGTAGAACTCGTAAGGGTATAACTTGCCAGAAATGGAACGTTAACACACCTCACAGGACAAAGTAAGATAAACGTTTAAGTTTTAAAAAAGCTAATTTTTTGTGCACATCTATGACTTAAGCATTAAAACCACTTCTTGGCTTTATATTGAAATTGTATCTGGATTTCATACTAATATCAAGCTGGTTCTGTGTGTTTTCTGTTCAAACTGATGAATACATTAGAAAATGTACTATTCCAAAATAGGCTCTATACTTTATTACGGTGGTGTATAACATGAAAATGGTAAAAGTGTAAGAAAAGTGAGTAAGAAAAAAATAATAGTTTTGTCACAAACGCAAGGACTCTCATGTTTTCAGTATTTTTAGCATGTCTATATATTTTAAGAGATTTGTGTGTGTGATCTTCCAGAATAAACCCAAGAACGCATCCAGATGCCAATCTGACAGAAAACTATTGTCGCAACCCAGATGGTGACCATCACGGACCCTGGTGCTACACCACAGACCACAAAACCGAGTTTGACTACTGCGCCATCAAACAGTGTGGTAAAGATCTTCTCTATCTGTCTCTTGTAGCGCTTTATTGGGCTGTGTGATGATGTTTCATCCAGAGTTGGAGGTTCCTGTTTAACATTCAATCTGTTGGTGTTTTTACACAGCTGGGGAGAAAGTGTCTATCACTGAACCAGTAGGTTAGTTGAGCAGGGTTTCAAATATATTTCAAACCTCTGCAAAATATGTTTTACAGTATTGAGTCGCCTTTTTGTGATCATAGAAAAAGTGGAGTTTAGTGAGTGTGGAAAGAGAGACGACCGGGTCCAGAGGACCATACTGCGAATAATACACGGGATTCCTGGGAACTCACCTTGGACGGTGAGCCTGAGAGACAGGTGAGTCTGACAGCTGCTGGTGTTTAACAGTTGGAGTAAAAGGCTTTCTGCTATGCTGGATGTAACCTCTGACCTGTGTGTGTACAGAAAGGGAAACCACTTCTGTGGAGGATCCCTGGTTAACGCTAGATGGGTGATCAGCACCAAACAGTGTTTCTCCTCCTGGTAAGTCCGGTTCTTTTAAAAGTGCTCTTTGATTTTACACGTCGAACTTTTTTTTGCCATTTTTGGAAATGTTTATTCTCAATAAGTGTTAGATGGGAAAACTGATTCCAATCATATGTCCAGTCACAAATAAAAACAACCCCACATTAGCATTTCAGCGTGCTGTTTGTCTGTATCGCTTTATATCAGACGCAGAGGTTTCGTTACTTGTATATAATAGTGCAGAGAGAACAACAATAGCAAAAGACCAGACAAGAGTATGAAGAATTTAAAATAGAGATTGGGATGATTGCAAAACATTAATGGCAAAATATTAGAGCACTAAAGCGAGCATTAGCGGTGTTCACCTGTTCAACTGCTCTTGAAGCAAATATTTAATCAGCCAATCATATGGCGGTAGTTTCATACATTTACACATGGACATGGTAAAGATGACCTGCTGAGGTTAAAACTGAAAGGTGATATTAGTGGTTGTTGGTGTGAGACGAACTAGTCTGAGTATTTCAGAAACAACAGATCAACTGTGATTTTGCTATATAATCATCTCTAGGGTTGAAAGAGAATAGTGTGAAAAAGAGAAACTAGTGAGCAGCAGCACTCTGGGTGAAAATACCTCTCGATGCCTGAGATCAGAGGTGAGAATATTTTTGCGCTAATAGGCAGACAACAGTAACTCAAATAATCACTTGTTACAGCAACCAAGGTATGCAGCAGACACAGCAGTCTGTCTACAGCAGCAGCAACAGACCACACGGGTGCCACTCCTGTGAGCTAAGAACAGGAAACTGAGGCTACAATTGATATGGGCTCCCCCTAACCGGACAACAGAAGATTGGAAAAATGTTGCCTGGTCTGCTGAGTCTCAATTTCTGCTGTGACACTCAGATAGTAGGGTCAGAATTTGGAGTAAACAACATGAACGCTTGAATCCATCCTGTTTTGTATCAACGGTTCAGGCTGGTGGTGGTATGTAATGGTATAGGAGATCTTTTCTTGGCACACTCTGGATCTCTTAATACCAAATGAACATTATTTAAGCTCCACAGCTTAGCTGATTGTTGTTGCTGACGATGTCCGTCTTCTGATCAAACTGGTTTCTTGAACACAACTGTGAGTTCAGTGTACTCAAATGCCCTCCACAGTCGCCAGACCTTAATCCAGTAGAGCACCCTGAATGTGGTGAAGGCAGAAAGGGTCCTATCCTATTTTTAGGAGCCTAAGTACTAAAGGTGTGAAATTTACATTTAATTTTTAATAGGTCTGACTCTCTGTTAAACTTCAGAAATTTCTAAGACGTCTCTAAATTTCTTTTGCTAAATTTTGAAGCAGTTACTTTGGAAAGAGCCAAATAAGCAGTTTCTCAGTTTACAGTCTTCAAGCTTCAGATTTACCATCCAGATATTATAGAGAGAAACGCCCGTCCAGTTAACTCTCAACGGGAAAGTAAATAAGTATATTTTCAAGCTTTTTTTCCTTAAATTCTAGTTTGAACATGATGACTTGTCCAGTTTGCCAACAGGAGGTACATGTTCCTCGTGGAAGTGTTTTTATCAATATATCATAAAAAAATGCTTTAATATAAATTGTCAGTGCTTAACCGTCTGTATGTGTGCATAGCTACGTTGACCTGCCTGGGTATTCAGCCATGATGGGAACGCTGTTTCGTGATCCTCAAGAAGGAGAACCCAGTGTGCAAACCATCCCTCTCACCAAGATCGTTTGCGGCCCATCTGAGTCTCAACTGGTCATGCTCCAACTGGAATAGTGTGTACTGTCAAGTGCCACCAACACACACACACATGCATGCATATGTACACAGACATATACCTAAAAATCCTCCTGACTCCCCCCTTTCTTTTTGTAGCCCGGCCGAGTTTAATGAGCGTGTCTCTCAGATTTGCCTCCCTCCTGAGCGCTACATTGTAAGCGAGGGGACGAGGTGTGAGATTGCAGGATGGGGTGAGACAAGGGGCAAGTATAATCCTTCATGCAGTACCCTTCTACTTCGAATAATTAATAAAAGGTGCCTTCCTTAGAACGAGCATCTCGTTTCTGCCCTTGAAGTAATGTTGCTTCTAAATGAGAGCTATCCAGACTACTGAGCAACAGATGGCACTGCTATTTTCAAAATCTTTCAACATCTGTCCAACTTCTTTTTGGTTTCGCTGTGCCTCGAAACACATTAGCTGCTAACTAATTCCTCCTTCTTAATCTTTTTCAAGGGACTGGTAATGAGGCTGTCCTCAATGTGGCCCACATGTCTGTTATAAGTAACAAGGACTGCAACAAATACTTCAGAGGTCGTGTTCGTGAAAATGAGATGTGCACAAACGCCTTCCAAGCTGGAGTGGGTGCGTGCGAGGTAGGTATCTGCGTAAAAATGGTGGACCTTTTCAAAACTTTGCCGCTGTGATGTTACAGGAGAAATGCAAGGTCCCCTGCTTGAAGTAGTATATTTCTTAACCAAGTCATAACAGAACCACAGCACTGACCATCTTTGGTATTAATAGCAGTAAAAATTAATAGAATAGTTTGATGTTTAAAAATGGGAAAGTACGTGCTTAAACTGTGAGTTTAAGAGACGCTGTTTAAATGTTCTCTTAAGCTGTGAGTTTATAAGGTCCTGGTAGGTGGATTTCATTACCTTTGGGCAGAGCCGATCCAGCTGGTTCCACCAGCTGTTTCCGCCGCTGTTTGTGTTAAACTAAGCTAACCAACTGCTTGTCTAGCTTTGTGTTAAAAGTGCAGATACTTGAAACCCCCGGAAAGAAAGTGAACACAAGTATCTTCCCAAAGTGTCAAACTATGTTCCTTAGGTGCCACAAAATAACGGTGTAACGTGTAAGGACTGAACGCTTCAAATACTGATGGTTGGGAAAACCGTTTGATAATGAAAGTTACTTTAAGCAAAGCGCATACAGTTATTTATATGTTCCTATAAATCAAACACAGTCACCAGTTGGATAATGGAAGTGAACTGGACAAGATGTGACTGCAAGATGTTTCTAACCTCAGCAGTGACAGTCAGTCATAACAGAGACAAATAATGACCCCGGAGTGTTGTTCCTGTCTGTCTGCAGCGAGACTACGGCGGACCTCTGGCGTGTAAGAACGGGGACTGCTGGGTACTCGAGGGCGTGATCATCCCCATGAGGCGCTGCGGACACCCGGGGCAGCCCAACATCTTTATCCGCGTGTCTATGTACGTGGACTGGATAAAGAAAGTCATGGAGATGGCTTAGAAAGAGAGAGCGCTGTCAAACACACAACTGATCATTCTGAGTATTATCAGAGCTTGCAAGACCTTTTATTGCGCAGAACATGTACACTTTTCCTCTTCTCAGATGCCTCTTTGTCAGTCAAATCTATCCCTAACACAAATCCAGATTTATAATTAGTGTGTTATACGACTTGTATTACTATTACATCACTATATCATGAAAAAAGGGTTTTGTAGTAATGCATCTATTGGGATTTCTTCTGTTATGTCTGCATTACATCCGCATGATTTAATGAATCCTTTCAGTCGCAGCAACTAACATTAGCTGGATCAGAAACCGTTTTTTTTGTTTTTGTTTTTGTTTTGTTTTTTGTTTTGTTTTGCTGCTGGCAGCCAGAAACCAACAGATATACCATAATAATAAGAACTCAGTAATCACACACGCTGACATGCGAAATAAAAAGCCATGCGGAAAAGGTTCATCATAAAAATGTGAGCTGCTTTTCAAGGTTTTACTTTGATGAGATTTTTCATTTTTATTACCACTACTTCTTCAGTCTTTATTTGCTGTTACCCAGATAATTGTTTATCTGCTCACAAATACTTTTTCTTTTCTTTTTTTACTGTTGTTTTTTTTTTTTTTTAATTTTTTTTCACC
>VUQR01011888.1:11441-30100 GCA_015108515.1 Hemichromis elongatus
TTGATTATGCACCTCGAAGGGTGCTCCGAATTTTACCCGTTTTTGCACCAACATCTAAAAAGATTTAAAAGCTTTCAAATGAATCAAATTAAACGTAGCCCCCGAGGGGTCAGAGGAAATTATCGGCCCTAATTAACTTCCACTTAGTGCAGGGGTGCGGAGGTTTACAGCACAGTTTCGGAGTTCCTAACATCCCCTGGAAATGCACCCTTTATTGCAAAACTGTACGCCTCCCCTGCTCTCCCTGGCAATGAATGGAACTCCGAAATACCTTCTTTGCCCCCAGCCTCTAAAGAAATCCCTCCTCTGCCTGTCTTTTGATGCCTGCCCCCACCTCTAAAGACATGCCTTTGTGCCTTATGCAGAACTGTATGCGCTGCACATTCTTTCTAGTTCTATAGGAGGATTTTTGTAACACGGTCCTGATGAGCCCACGGAATTCAGCTTAAATAAACCTCAAGATCAGAGTCCAACCGAATCTCAGACACACCACACGCCGCGGAAGGCCACTGAACTCTCTCATACATTGACACACACACGCATAATTTCTCTCTCGCGACCCCACCACCACTCCCACCTCCTCCTCCCCCTACCTCTACCTTCTCCCCCATTCTATCTTTCTGTGTCTTTCTCTGTAAAACCTTAACTTTTTTTTCCCGTCTCAGATAATCCCAAGATTTATGTTTATATTTGTTTGCAGAAATAGAACCTGATAAGAGAAAAGCTTAGACTGCGTTCCTGCTGACTGATGATGGCCAGTTAGACTCCTGTTCTATACAGTGTTTGGAAACAGCAGACTGGCAGTTGTGATTTCAGAGTCATCCTGTTCACTTTCATTTAGTAATATTTATAGTAGATGACTAATGAAAATTTGTATATGACTACCAGTTCTTAGTAACTGTTGACAAAAGCTGCTGGGAAACCTGACTGAAATTTGTAATAAATGCTGCCATGAAAAAAAAAGTACAGATGTTTTCTTTGTTATTTTGCTTTTGTGCATTTTATGGTAATAACCTAAGACATATAGGCAACATTTGGTTGGATTTTTTTTTTTTTTTTAATCTGGTTTTACAAGCTGTTCAGTTTTTGAATTTATTAATTGCATGGTGAAAGTGACACTGCAAACCACCCAAACTAATCTCTGTACTTCAACTCTTTTTAACTTAAAGCTTTATAGTTTGGTCGCACGCCAACCTGTTCACCTGACATGACTCCATGAGCGGTCCAGTGGCAGCGGCAGCTGCCCCTGGAATGTGTATTCACCGCGGTGGTTCAAACATTTCCATCCAATTTTATCAGTTTGTGTAAACTCAAAGTTACATGTTGAAAATATAATATTTTTTTTAGCTGCACTCGGGCAGGATGCAAAGCAGAAATCTACACAGAAAGGGAGATTTTTATTTATTAAAAAACTCAATGTTGACTTATTATTATTTCATTGTTATTATTTGAAAATGAAAAGTGCTATAATTTTTATAATAACTGTTTTACACTTGTTAAAATACTTGAATACAAAATCTGAAGATTGCATCTAATCACAACCTTTTGCATGCGCTATAATTTTTTCTGCTGATGACTTCAAATGCTCTTTGCATGTAGCACAGTTTTTGAAATGAGCTGAGCCCGGCTTACATTTTCCCCCAAACAAAATGTACACGATAGTGCTTCTGAGCAAACTTTGTTCTTCTGAAACTCCATTTGATGTTTTATTCCTTTATGACACAGTTAACATCTCTTAGCACTGTAGGTGGGGAGATAACAGAGGGAGAGAGAGTGAAACTTTTTGCTTGAAACAGTGCAGACTGTCTGCTCTCACCATTCTGTTCTGCTGAAACAAACTGAACCTTTCCTCCCTTCCTTGGGGGAACTTCCCAGCCCCCAAACCCCACTTTGGGAACCCCGGAACCAGACCCTCCTGTCTGATGCCCGTCTTTCTCCCTCTTTCACCCTCTGTGGGTGGGTGGTCCAGGGAGCTTTTAGGGGCGGGGTCCGCTGTTTCAACCCTCCTACCCTCGTTCTTTCTTGAAACATGCTTTAATAGAGAAAGTATGCAATGCATACAGCTCTGCTACAACCCCCCACTATACTGCATCTGGGGTATTCGTGACTGGACGTCTGGGGGGATCACACACATTTCCGATTAGGAGGAGGGAGGGAGAGAGAGAGAGCGAGAGAGAGAGAGAGAGAGATTACCCTTTCATTCCAGCCAATGAGACGGTCGATACACTAAGATTTTCATAGTTGTGCAGGAGCACAAAGTGAAGTGAGTGTGAACTTCCAGGTAAAACTGCAAACCAACTTAAGGTAAGTCGAACCGCCTCTGCTCCCGCTGTTATTTGGCGCTGGCTGCATGGGCAGGCTTGCTCAGCCAGAACATGGAGCCTATAGCCTAAATGTATGTTCTGCTTTTGAAAGCAGAGGTTTTGCACCTGTGTTGCTTGCCTTTGTCCTTGGCAAAGTTTTTTTTTCCTCCTTCTCCCTCCACCTCTTTCTAGCACACGGTTCATCCACTTTGGCGAACCTGTTATCGGTCCAAAACCCCAAACACATTAGAGATCGATTGCGCAAGTGATGGAAGCAGGGGGATGTTGTTTGGTCAGCGTCGACTTTACGCTTTAAAACACTGCTGGCCTGTTGCTCGACTGTTGTTTTGGCGTTTGCATGTGCCAGTTAACCAACTCAAGTCGACGCTTCGAGCTCACGGGTTCGCTTCAGGAGCGCCTCGCGCACCTTGGTAAACGCTGTAAAAGAATGTGTTTTTATGGTTGCAATTGCCGCCCATATGCAAAAAGTACATTCAGTCCCGTACTTGACTGCCAAACGCTCACTAGTTGAGCGGACAGTCTGCTGCTGCACGAGAAGTGCACGTCGCCCGTTGTGTTGTTTGGAAACGAGTTTTAAAAGCGACGAAACGACGTCGTGCGTCTCGTTTGGCTTTAAATCGTTTCAAGCGAGGACGTATTTCTCAAATTACTCCGACTTCCTGCTTCGGTGCGACCGTTTTTGATAGGCTGTGTTGGCAATTAGCGTTTGGCACATTCCTCGCAGAGCTACCCGTTGTGGTAAGCGACCACCTTTGGACATTATCAAAAGTTAGTTTTAAGTGGTTATGTATTGTTCGTTTCACACGTGGAAATAAATCCATCTCGTTTATTAATAGTTCGACCAGTGATCTAAGTGAAATATACAATGTTTACAGTACTAGTGCTATTAATCAGGCCTGTGATGGGCTGCATAGAGCAAGAAACAAGTCAGTCGAGAAAATAATTAACCAATTGATTTTTATTTATTATTTATTTATGTCTTTATTTTACAACGAGTTTACTGACAATTGTTGTGAAAATCGATTTAACGTGCAAAGTAGTTTTTTGAGTTTTCATGCAGAAATGCAGACGTTCTATGCACCTGAATGCTGGTCAGACAGTCCAAGCGACACGAAGACGTCCTGAAGGGCTGCAGGAGCTGTGAAGGCCATTTCTCGCCATTTTATTGAGTAGACAGTTAATCAGCTGTAAAGGCCTAATTTAGAGATTACAGATTTACTTTGTAAAATCAAATTTTTCTTGGGCCTATAAAATGTCCAAAGTGACCAAACCAAATATATTCACCTAAACACTACACATTACTATAAGCAATTAAACGACTATTACATTATCCAAATAGCTGTAGCCTTATTTCCCAGTTTTGCACTACAGTCTGTAAACTGTAAATTTACTAGTAGTTACAATTCTTTCTATTAAGATTTTGCATGTAGCGCCTTTCATTTCTTGCAGATCATTGTCTGAGCTGCACAAGTTTTACAGTAAAAATGTTGTCGCATCACCACATATACAACATGCAACGCCTAGCAGAGGGCAGATGGAAGTGGGGAGTGTAGTACAGTAGATGCAGATTTTGGATGGTAGATTGAGTTGTGAATATCTGTGCTACTTTTAGTCTCTGCACACCACTCTCATGTTTCCTTGCGTTTGCCAGACCCCTGTCTGTGTTCCGATGAACCTGGTGCCAAGGCTTATGTATAAGCAGTTCCCACGCTTGCTCTTGGAAAAGAGTCCTGTGTGATCCTGAATTATCCTGTTAATTATGCCATTAAGCACTGATTGGAACTCATTGTGGTAATTGTGCAAAAAAGAAAATTATTTGAAGTGGTATAATAGAGCTGATTATGCTAAATTTGTCGGAGATGATTGCTGCACTGCGTTCAAAACTAGTCATTTTTTCCACATTCCTTTGCTCGCATCTTCAGCTCCTGATACCCAACTCTGCTCCTCTTTAAGCCCTCGAGGCCGCTGCTCCAGGCTTTGATGCCCACACAGTTTGAAGCAGGTGGACAGACGCAGGCATGAGTAACAGTGGGACCAAAGAGCCATCTCCTCAGCCAAGCACTGCCCAGTCACCTCCTGAGCCCCAGCGTAGGGGCAGGGGTCGACCAAGGAAACAGCAGCAGGTAGGACTCCATTCATTGAGCGGTGAATGTGATGAGGTTTACCTTACTGAGCTGATGGCGGGTTTACATCTACTAGATCCACAACTAATGTTTCTCCACAGGAGCCCGTTGGACCACCAACTCCAAAGCGGCCAAGAGGACGACCAAAAGGCAGCAAGAACAAAGGCCCCAGAACTGCACTGAAGGTTGAAACTGATCAGAGTATAATCTGATCACAACTGATTTGTTTCAAATAACCAAACATTACATAATTAAAATTGTCATAATAAGCAAGCAGAAACAGATGCAGATGCTTAGAGTTTTGTGGCAGTGTCTGCACCTTTTAAGAAATAATTTGGACTTTGTGTTCTTAGTGGGCTTAGCTTTGCAGTGTACCTGTGTTAGTGAGGGTTTTTTGTGTAATACAATTTAATTCAATTATACTTTTGTGGCTACAAAGCAGCTGTCACAAGGGCTAATATGAGGTTGCAAAACAAAGACAGAAAGAAAGACAAGCTCCAGTTAAATCAGTGTAGTTTTTATGCTTCATGTGTTATTATTCTGACAAATACAATATTGTCCTGTCAGCAACAAGGATTACAGAAGTGATGGGAAGTATCAGACTGGATGGACTTGCGTACACCACCTTCATACATGCTTTAATACAACAATTTCTTTTTGTGCTTTAAAGACTTTACTGTGAAGTTAAGCAACTTTCTGGCGATAGACTCATGAATTCTTTGATTAGTCTTTTCACATATAAACCAACCAATATTCATCATTTTGCTGCTTGTAAAATTAGATATGAATTTGTTTGCAGGGGTTTCGCTGTAGTTTAAAAACTAAAATTAAGAAAACCTGCTGTTGAATGTGTGACATCATCATCATCATAGATTGGCAGCTTGTAGGGAATCAACTGTTTGGCTAATCGTACAAAAGTATGCTGAAAAATATCATTTGAAATTTTTCTGATTTGTCAGGAGGCATCAGACTCACAAGAACTTTTTTTTTTTATTCTTCATCAGTAGCTCTGACGGGAGGTGTTACTGTCAGGCAACTGAGCTTGTTAAACTTGTTACAACATGGCAGAGAGAAGTATTTCATGTATGTGCCTGCAATTGGACATGGCAAATCACACAAATCCATTCTTTGCGTTTTCAACCTGAAGATTTCTCAGAGGAGACGCTTTTTAAAGAAAAGAACTCCACCAATATTAATTTAAACGTTCTTCTTTGAGTGTTTAAAATCATTTTACTTGGTCATGAAAGGCCAAGTAAATTCAGCATATTGTTCATCTGTGCAGGCACTGTACATGCGTACATCTCCTACCTTGTTTTTGCACTAAATTCTGAAGTTTTGTTTCAACTGTTGACTTTGCCAACAGGAGTTGAACAACTCCCATCAAAGTATTCACCAAAATGTTTCTTCAGTTAAGGAAGTGCTGCCACTCCTGAGATAGCTGTTTCCCTCTTGACCTGCAGAAAACTGTATCTAGCAAATAAATATGGCTGCTGGATTGAAGATTGAAAAAAACTACAATACTCTAAAGAAAACCGCAAGATTTGTATTTTCAACCGTTTTTCTCTTCTTCCGCAGAAAGTAGAGCCCATTGGAGAGAAGCGACCACGTGGGCGACCAAGGAAATGGGTATGAAGCAATCGCTGATGTTCATTGAGTTAATTCTAAATGTATGTCCAAAGCCTCCAAGGTGTCTGTGTATGCTGGAGCTGAGCAGTCCTTGAGGGCCCGTTTTCCTTCATGTTTAATTAATTCTGCCTCTCTTTTCACAGCCTCAGAAAGTAGTGCTAGAAGTAACTGAAGAACAGCAGGTGAGGAAAACGAAATCTTGAAAGGGCAGTAGGGTGGTCCGGTTTTGTTTTGATGTAGCACTTTGAGACGCACGTTCCCACAACTGAAACGCTGTTGTTGTTGTGAAAGAGCCGTGGTTTGAATAATGGAATTAGGGCCTGTGTTCAAGATACGCTTGAGACAACTTCACAAAATAAAGTAAACCACTTAACATTCACAGCCGCGTTCCCCACTATATCAAATTTATGGCTTAACAAACTTAGCAGTGGCTTTGCAGCTGAATCCTTAAAACATTTGCAATCATCAAATCATTGAAGTCTCTTGCAGTGTATTCTGTATTATTACAAGTCACTTTCAGAGTTTGTGACTGTGGTGGAAGGCAGGCCCTGCTTCAGTTGGGCAGAAATCTCATTTTGTGTCACACATTTACCTTTTGACTAATGTCAGTTACATTTATGTTGTAAGACCTGCGGGGCTCATTTGCATAGATTATCTTATTTATTAATATCAAAAGTTCATCATCAAAGAAAAACTACAGTCAAAAGTCCCTTGTACGGTAATCTTTAGTGAAGCTGCAACTAAAACAACACGCTATAGTCTGACCTGCAAACTCTACAGGGTGAGTAAAAAACAAAACAAAAACATTAACTGTTGCACAAGCAGTGTATGCACTAACCAGTCCACTGACAGGTATTGAGGGTTCAAGCAAGATGAATATAATCTAATACATATATATACAAATATTTTCTACTGAATTTTATACCCCCCCCCCCTTTTAAGATATTTAATATAGTATACTCAGTAACTTACAAACTAAAATCCCTAAAATGACACGGTGTTGACATGTCCTCCATGAAGCTGCAGATACTGTTTTTTTTAAAGCAGCTTTTAGTCCCGGTAGGATTTACTGATAGCAATAAAAGTGAGATAGAGAGAGAGACATAATGGAAACACAGCCGCTAATCTACCAGGATCTGCAGGTTATATAGAATTAGGCTTAGTGATGTGCAGCCTGTTGACTTTAAACTGATCGTGGCACAGAATCCCATTCTCTGGCTTTGTCATTTTAACAGTAAAGTCCTTTATGCTATATGTATACACTCAGTTGCCACTTTGTAGGCTAAACTCAATGCATTAAATGTCACCATAACACTCATGGTCCACGTTCTGAAAAGTGTGCCTTTAACTGCCTGATAAATTTGGACGATGCAGTACTGTTAATCTGTATTGCAGTATTAGTCAAGTAGTACATGACATCAGTGACAGAACAGAAATGCCTCTTAGTGTCAGTATAAAGCCTTTCCTTATATTTTTCCATTTATCTTAAGAAGAACATCCCAAATAATTCCCTCTTCTGAAAAGTGCCCCAAAATCTAACACATGTAAAAGGGAAAGACTTTCAAGAAGCGAAACTGCCTGAATGAAGCACATTGTCTTTAATTAATCCTTTTCACTCCCCTGCACATTGCGTATCTGCTCTTTTTAAATATATGGATATCACTTTGCGCAATACCGCGTTTCAGTTCAGTACTCCTAGGACTCGTGTATGTTACAACCTTTTCAAGGCTTGGTGCATTTTTACTATAATGCAATAATAAAACCACTTAAAAACTCATTACCTTGGCACATTTGATAGTGAAGCTGTGAATGCACATGCTTCTTGTGCTTCATGTACACTGGCTTCATGAGGATATGCCAAATTCTTGAAAATTCACAGATGCCGTTGCTAAATTCCCCAGATAAACCGCCAGAAACATCGTCTTGTGACACCAAGTGCTTCTCTGTAACTTTGGTTCTTTTTAGCCATCTTTTTTTTCTCTTCTTCTTCTTCTTTTTTTGTCAAAATTTCAAATGAAGGCATTGCACAACAGTTCTCACCGAAGCGGGGCAGTTCTCTTGATGCCCCTTGTGTGTCTTATCGCATCCTCTCCACTTAAGCAGTTTGTCAAAGGGTTTAAGATGCTTTAAGAACTGAAACCGTTGAGACAGGCCTCATTTCTCAGACGCACACACATGAAGGGGAAGAATGAGTCAATATAGTGAGGGGAAACCTGCTCTAACTGTTCTCTTCCCCTGTCTTTTTGGTTTCCTGATGTAACCGTCATCTTCCTCACATTTCTGGGTCTGACAGCTGGAGCCTGCTTCCTCGCACGCAATCGCTCCATGAGATTTTAATAGTCATTCTTGTATTCTCGTGCGTTTTCTAGTATTGATTCATGTGCTTGAGCGTCATGAGTCAGTAGACGAAAAGAGATGGCAGCAAAGTGAAATGTTTTTTTGTTTTGTTTTTTTGGTGTCCTGCTGTTCCAGGGCGCTTCAGAGGAGGCTGAGGAGGGTCCCTCGTCATCTCAGGCGGCAGCGCAGGAGGAAGGGGAGTAGATAGGGCACCTCTCTACCTACCTCAAGGTTTGGCCTCAGATAAACAGGGGTAAAATCTGACTCCTATCTGTGATGGGGATTCAGGAACACACACACACACACACACACACACTCTCAAAAGTAATTGCAGTCAGTAATTTCTTCTCCTGATGTGATACCCTGGATTTGTTATCAATTTTTTAACAGTTTTGGATTTTTGGTAAACAAACTGTATTTTAAGATTGGAGTATTTGATCTTTCAATAAGGTTTATTGAATAGGAATAGTTCCACTTTTTGGGAAATGCACTTATTCTCTTTTACCGAGACATACCATTTTCACATACAAATATGCAGCTCCTACCTACAGCATCTCTAAAGCTCGCACACAAATATTGTATCTCATTTCTGAAATTTAAAATTGTGAAAGCAGTTTTTGTGGTCGTTTTAGACGTGCCTGCTTCCCATGTAACTAAGCAATAAAGGGAAAACAAAGAAGGTGCATTTCCCATTTAAAAATTAAACTATTCCTACAAGTATGCCAGCTTTCCTAAGCCCCTTCGTGTGCATGGGTGCGTGTTAGCGCGTGCGTGCAATGGTTGCGTGGAGAGGGGACTGGGCTGCAGGCTGAAATGAGAGTGGTTAAGAAAAACAAAGGAACCAAACTGAAAAGTTTTTATTGAAACATGTTTCTAAATCAAATGTCATGAAACATTGTTACAATATAGACACAGTGCGCTGAAGTCATTATGATGAAAGTTGTGTGAAAGGTTTAAATTGAAAATGAAATATCAAATTTTGGGGGGGTGGGGCAGCGGCTCCTTAAAAAAACCCAACAACAACATGATTAAATCCAAAAAAAAAAAGTGACATTCAGGGTTTTTTGATTTTTTGTTTTTGTTTTTTTCAAACAGCAGCTGATTTATGAGAAAATGTTTGAATATTTCATTTAGAAAAGAGAAGCCCTTCACACATCATTTAGTCAACAAGGATGTTGAGATGTCATTTTTTTTTTTTTTGCCACACTCAGGATTTCACTATTAACAGTGCTTTTACACCATATTGAAACCTCAGGTACAAAACTATTCAGGAACATGTTGTCTACTCAGAAATAATTATGGTGCTGTGTTTGTTGTGCATTTCTGATCTGTATTTGACATTACCAGTATGCCTTGACACAAAGACCTCATTTAAACCTCAGTTACCTTCAGCTTCTTAATCTCTCATTCTACCTCAGTAACACAAAAAGATCTCCTGCAAAGTAATCCTTCGCTCCCTCAACAGTGATATACACAATTACTGTACACACACACACAAACAAACACACACAGGTTTTTGTGCAGATATACAGTACGATTACACACGAGGTTTTCAGGCCTGCGGGCCAACATGTGGAAGCAGATGTTACACTCCAGTAGAGGAGTACAAAAAAAAGCATCAGTATAATTTCTTAAAAAACTGTATTTGATATAAACTGAAGTGAGATTTTGTTTGCTGTCCTGGGAAATAAAATGCAGCCAATAGTTTACAACAACCTGATGAAATACTTGCTTTTTAGGGTGCAGTTTCTCATGATATACTTGTTTTTGTTTTTTTTGGGGCGGGGTGGGGATTGTTATTCTTTTCTCATTTTTATTCTATCGTGTATTTTCTGATTCTTACACTGTAAATTGTATGTGTGACACTCTTAATACATGGCAGCAAATAACCACAAAGTGCTGAAATACATAAGCGTTATGGCTAACTTTAGGCGCCGGCCATACCAGACCGACTGAGGCTATAGCAACAAAACACCTCGTTGTGCTAAAGGTATTGGGAGTGCATTTTATGGTCTATCAGTTAAACAAGTTTTTACTTTATTTAGTTTCATAGAGAGGAAGGGCGTCGTATCTCCTTGCAAATTTTTACAGTCTTCCTTTAAAGGATCGTTTCACTTACCTCTAAGAGCATGCAGCTACACAGCTACAGTATGTACACCTCAATGCAGCAAAGTGCATGGGATTTATTTTGTGGTGCTTATTGAATATTTTCCGCTGAAGCTACTTTCTTTAGAAAATGTTGACAAAGTAGTTTAAGACTTGTCCACACTAACATACTGTGGAAACTCCCAGTCTTTAAGAACTCTATAAATAAAACTCAGTTCATCTCCATCGCATTTTGATGCATTCAGAAATCTTTTGTTAAAAAATGGGAGATTTTCAAACATTAATTTAGATCTAGCTGCATGCCACCAGAAAAAGTGAATGAAGTATTTTTCACCATGAATACAGTACTGTGCAAAAGTCACCATCATGTCTATATTTTGCATACAAGGAGCCAGACTTTCTTGTAATTTTATTAGGTGGTCTTGAGCAATAACTCTCCAGGTTTTCTGAAGGCCTTTCAAAGGTTTTCTTTGGATATCAGCTGCTTTCACACTCACTTTCAGGCCAATCTTTGTAGCTGAGCATTTATATAAAAATAATTTTGTTTGTAAAACCACTATGTGGTGATGTACAGTGTTAGCTACACATAACAGACAACTTGGTAAAGATCTAATTATAAGTTCTTTTTAGGCATCTTTGGGCTCTTAAAAAGAACAAAGATACATCATTTTTTTCAATCTCTTTAGGTGAATCTAAAAAAAATATAACAGTTTTTCGGGCAAATAGTAATTTTGCTCCGACAAGGTGACTCATAAAGAAACACTAGCTGAAAACCAGGCATATGTCAGCATGGTTTGTTTCATGTCTTTAAAAAATGTGTCTAACCTGGACTAAAGAAGAAGCTGTCTACAGCAGGTGGTACAAAGTAGACTATCTCAATGTCATGTCCTTAAAAAAAACAGAAATCAAATCCAGCAAAGCCCCGATACAGGACCTGAAATGTTTACCTGACACTTCAGCTGATTTATCTACTGTTCAAGCCTCATCAGAAATGGTTTCGGTGGAAGGGTGGCAAAAAAGTAATTCTTAAGGCAGTAATAAGGAGAAAGGGATGAGCTTTGCCAAATTACAGAAAAACTGGACAAAAATCTGTGGTAAATGGGCTTATGAATTGATTAATAGAAATTTGAAATTTTGGATTCAAATCACACAGTGGAACACTATCAGTCATGGATTGGCCTTCCCAGAGCCTCAACATTATTGAATCAGTGTGGGATCATCTTGACAGAAAACATAACAAAAGAAGGGCTTTGAATGTCCTTCAAGAAGCCTGGAGGACATTTCCTGAAGATTACTTAACTACAAAAAGGATGCTTAAGGGAGTTCAGGCTATGTTAAACAATAAAAGTGGTCATACCAAATATTGACTTTTTTTTCTTATAAACTGTATTTCCATGTGTCTGAATGTTTCAATAAATAGCTGCACCTATTTCCCATTTTCCTGGCAACATTGAAAGAAATGAGAAGCTCAGGACTTTTGCACAGTACTGTACGTCTCTGGAACCAGACAATAATGCAGGGAAATGAAATTTACAAAAAAAAATGTAGTTTAGCGTTAAAGTTTATATATATATATACACACACACACACACCTTTAAAGTTCAACTACATTTACATTTCTATATGTATATCTGTGTGTAAATGTAGTTGAACGTAAAGATATATGTATATATATATATGTGTGTATATGTATATATATATGTGTGTGTGTGTTCGTAGATGGTAAATCTGGTTTCTATCATGAATCAACATAAGTAGCCACATAGATATATAGAATAATCTGGAGAGCTCAGGATGTCTTTTTCCTCATGGAGATGTTTCTCATACAAATGACTGAATCCTTTATGTCTAAAACATCAGAGGTTAAGAAATTTCCTGCCTCCGTGTAGTTTAAAAAAAATGTTTTTGAGAAGTTGTTTTGTGAACATTTATCCAAATTAGATATCACAAGTTGCTAATTACTGCACATTACTTGAATATCACCATTATTTACTGTATATATGTTTCTTTCACATAAAATGTACTTATATTATCACTGATATGTTGTATTTCAGTCATTTCATGTATTTCAGCATTGTTGACAAAATTGCAGCCGGATTAGATATTGATTCAGTGTTCATCTGCATTGACTTTAAGTTTGTTTTTGGGTTTGTTTTGTTTTGTTTTTTTGACTATGCTCCCTGGACTACCTCTGAAAACAAACACGCCTGGGTCATCTCTGGGGGAAACTCTTGGTTAAATATGTCTAATAGTTCCCATTAGACCTGCAGGTCATGTGGATCATGAAATTTTGAAGTAACTGTCAAACTAGTACTGTCGTAGTCCACATCACTCATCTCACTACATTCATATGACCGTAAGTGAATGGAAGTCAGCCTTAAAGGGTGCCTTTTAATTTAACTACAGCTGAGTCAATGTGTGTTATTTTACAAGAGCTGTCTAGATATTTACTCTCTAAATGGGGACAATGTTTTGTGATTTTACTGATAGTTTTATAGTAACATACAGTACTTGATCCATTTTCAACTCTTGAAAAGGTTGAAGTGTAACTTGAGAAATCATCTTTTTATGCCTTACTCTTAACACCATTTTGTAGTTATGTGTTGATGTGTCCTCATCCACTTCATTAATAGAACTCACAAACCTGTGATATATATTTTGTTTTGATTCTTTTACCTTGTGATTTGTGTTACTCTACGTCTGCGCATCACTTATCAATAAAATATCACCTAATGACTCCTTTGTGCTAGATTTGTACAACAAGAACGTTTTGTTATAAATCAGTTTAAATAACTTTAATGTACACACACGCAGAGAAACAATCCTTAATTGCTCACAAAAGAATAAACCGACTGGGGAGAAACACTTTACTTAAGGATGGAAACACATCCAGCTTTGAAGCTTGTCAGAAAGGTAGGACAACAAAATCACTAGAACGCAGATATACACTTCTCTCTTATGAAACATAGAAGTAGATACTGAAGCTCATAAGACCTTCACTGACGAGCTACCAAATATTTTAACAGCAATGACATGACATGATTTTTTTTCCTTAAAAAAAGTGCATCCCACTTCATTTGTGGGCCATATGATAACAGTGCGAGATCATACGTGATGCTTCCGGTTGCTCTTCCCTATCATACATGCACCCTATCTTGTTTTCATTATATGAAAACCGCTGCCGTTCCACGCGCGGTGACGATAACGTTCATCAGAGCTCCAGTTGCTTCGCCAAACAGTCTGGTTTCCCTTTATAGAGGCAAATGGATTTTATCCAATGGAAGAGAGCTGTTAAGCGTTGAGAGCTTTGGCTACATCTGTGAAAACAAGACGACTGGGCCTTTGTGTTGTCCCTTGGGAGCTTGTAAGAGTCTGCAGGAAAGCGAAAACCGTTACATTAAGATCATATGATGACACAAGCTTTATAGTGTCATTAGTAATAAAAGAAAAAAGGACAGAAAGAAACTATACAATAGCTCAATTATTCTTTTCACAGTAATGTTTTGCTACTTTCAGGACAATAAGTGCACCTACATGGACTCAGCGTTTTAGGTTTAGACTGTGATCCATTACTGAAACTAGAAAATTTATACCAGACGCCACAGACCACAGATCATGTAAATCATAAAATCCAGAATTATGAAAATAGCAGCATGCATTATAAAACTGATTGATGCTGTTGTGCTGGTTGTTTTACACTGCAAAAATAAAGCTTTGATAAAGAAATTAAGCCATTTTTAGGCTTTCAAAGGCATTTAATGCACAACATCAACAAGAACACAGTGGGATAGATATAGTCGACATGTATGAGGTACATCTGAAAACTATGGATATTTGTTTGCTTCATGTGGCCACTGGGGTAGTTGGGGTAGTATGTGTAAGTATTTAGTTGAACAAGTGTGAGGGAAAGGATGTGAAAGGTAATGTAAATGTAGGTTAAAAGGAAAAGGCAGCGTGATGTAGCGTATATAGTCTAATGTGGATTAGATCTATGAATTTAAGGTTGTACTTTTATTTGAGATACAGATACAAAGACAGCATGAGAGAATAAGGGTAATGAGGAAAGGGGGTTTTAGAGAAATGGTTGAAACAACACACAGGCTATACTTTACCATTTTTTGCCTTTTACAACTATGCCATTGTCAAAACTTAAAAGAAAATTAAAGGAAATAAAGAATTATGACGGTGAAAACACTTAACAGGAATGTAACCTAATAAGAAAAATATACAGAAAATTTGCACTGAAATCTTCAGATTATACATCAAAATAAACACAAACAATAAAAATGAAAAACTGCCACTAGGAAAAACTGTCAGTCCTACCTTGGCATTGGGCCCTGTGATGCTGCCTTCCCGGCCGTGATCCAGTAGTTCCTGTTCCAGCAGATCATCTTGTTCTTCAGCCGGATCGAAGTTGTACATGGGCATGAGCTGGTGTCTCAATTTCTCCAACCTGTATGACGACAAGTTAAAGATGAGTGGGGGGGGGGAAGGCTTTAACATAAGACCATGTTGAACACATACTGAGCCAAACTTGGTACCCTCTGTGTGATGCTAGCAGTACTAGTTTGAGCAAATGATTTGCTCTTTTCAGGGATGATTATGCACTGGGTCTCCCTACAAGCTGAAACCAGTGAAATAACTAATAAAGATATCTTTTAGTGGAGTTGGTGGTGCAAATTTTGGCACCGTGAAATTTGATTGTTTTCTTTTTGTGAAGACTGAAAGCAGATGGTAATCCAGCCTCACTTGGTTGTGGCAACTTACCGCTTCCGTTTCCTGATATACAGCATCTGGAATGGAGAAGCAAAGATATGACGGAGAAAGTCAAATAACTTTTATGTTTTATACTGTTTGAAATTGGTTTTGAAGAGACCATGTTTAAATGATTCCTTACTATTGCCACTGCTAAGCCAATGACTGTGATGATGCCAAAGGGTACAAGCAACATTCCCATGCCTGAGTTCTCAATCACCACTTCTGGCAACGTGGTGGCATTCAAATTGGTCTCGTTTGTTGTTATAGTCACAGTCATTAACGTTCTTGAGGTGATATTGTCTCTGCTTCCAGGACTTGTCGAGAGGAAGGGGACTGTGGAGGTTGTGGGGGTTGTGGCAGTTGTTGAGAAAAAACTTGTAGTTATCCTAGTTCCATTTGCAGCCATGGTCAAGTGTAGCTGTTTCAACTGGAGTGTGGATCTTCACTATTTGTGTAGATGCTGTTATACTGCTCAGCCTCTAGTGTGTGTCATGATCAGCAAAAGTGTCTTCGTGCTGGTCCGATGTCTCCTGAGGCATTGACTGTGCTTTGGCCATAAGATCTGCAAAATAAAACCTAACACATAAAGGAGAAGCTGATAACGATTTTGCTACAATGAATCTCTAAAAGGTTTCATGTGATAAAATGAATGAATTATAACCATATATATGAAAATGCTTACATGCTATTTTCTTATTCCTTTTGTGCACTCATGATTTAAGTAAATCTTAAAAAAAAAAAAAAAGAATTAAACATTTCACTTTTGGAACCCTCACCCTCATATTTACTCAAACTGTGGTGATTGTGCCAGTGGGTTGTGGTAGGTGTTTTGGGCAGGATGTGGGTAGTAAACGCACAGAAGGAAATCGGTATGAGGAAGAAAAAAAAGCTTCATGAATTTCAGAGGAATGGTAAGCGTTCAAACTTCAATATGCACTGTGAGGAAATGTGTTGGCAGCGTATTCTAACGTCAAAATCAACTTACATCCACCCCACCCACACACACACACACACACACACACACATACACACTCACCCACACTCACACAGGTTCCATAAATATCCACTGCATCCAAGACTCGGTACGTGTGTCTCCCACCCACGTACTATGCACATCCCATGAGAGTGCAAAGCAGTTTTTTCCCCAAGATTTACATTATATGAGGAGTGCTAAAAGACGAACATGCTTTCCATTTTGTTATGTGGTGACACAGAAAGGCATAGACATATGATCCATTCCTCCCTCCTCATCCTGTCTGCTTGTGCTCTTAATGAGGAACATGTGCAACTGAAGCCAACCAATGAAAAACAAAGACTGGATTCAGTCATTGCTCTTGTCCAGTTAGCAATTCCTTCACTCCACAAAGACGGAGCATGCAACGTTTTAAATGGTCTTTGTGAGGATGATTGTATGATTGTAATACCGTGTGTTCGGATGCATGTTATTTTTAGTTAACATGTAGTGTATCTCAGCTGTCTTGCACTAACAGCTGAGCTACTAATCCTGTCACCAGGACCAGGTCTTACTCATGTGTCCTCTCAGATTAGAGATCCATACGTACCTTAACATACAACATGCATGCTCAGAGGTGACTTGCGGCAGACTAGGGGCAGCTAAAGACAGAGAATTTTCACTGTAAGAGGCAACATTTGCTCCAGTATTTGCCCCTCCTCCTCCTCCTCTTCTGCTTCCCCCTTTAGCAATGCAGGTATTGCACAGGCTGTTTACATTGACAAAACAGCCATTTTCTCTGAAGAAGGTTTCCACACATCAAAGAAACCCTACCCTGGTAACCCCCAAGATCTTCCTTTTCAGTTCTTCGATTGCCTCCTAGGATCTACTCCCGTCGTCTTGCCCTTTCTTGTATTTCACACAACAGAGGTTGCTCTGGGGATGCTGCAAACAGAGATCAGTGCGGCAAGCTCCCTCCCTCTTTCACCCTGCAATTGGTCTAATGGCTTCAAGAAGATAAATGTGGTTGGCTCCCTCAGCTGTCTGTTTGGCTTTGCAAGGATGAGAATGGGATTTAATGGCACTGCACACCAGATGCTGTCAGACCCATGTGAATGACTGCATCCGGGTGGCAGGTCTGAGGAAATTAACCCTCTGATGTCTTCTGTCCAAACCTCAATGGCCCGAATTCCAGAAGAAGAAACCAGCGAAGAAATCAGCATTAAAAAATGTGTTTTAATGGTAAGGATTTGTACAGTTGCAGAAGCATCACCACACAAATAAATGAACACCTTTTATTTTTTTCCGTTTGGTCGATTTTAAACAAATCTGTAGTTCCAAGTCATCATTGCCACAAATTCTGAAAACATGAAAAAATATCATTAGTATTCATTTAAACCTTTTTGGCATGTGACACTGTGGGTGTAATAATACAATTCTTATCAGTGAAAAATTACACAAAATTTTTTTTTAGATATTTTTAATAGACAACAACAACAAATTTTACAAGTTAAAACTCTTTCTGTAGTGAATTACAGTCGTTAGTTTAATAATACAATTAGGTTGATTGGTAAATTCTGCGTTGTCTAAGCTTTTATGCCAAGACCTCTCTTCCCGGTCACCCTCTCCAGCTCCTCCGTGGCAAGACCCAAGGCAAGGCATCTGATAGACTTAATCTCTTCAGCAGGACCCAGATCTTTCTCAGGTTCTCCTCTTCGTTAGATATGCCTAAAATACCTCACAGAGGAAGCACCCAAGAAGCTCATTTGGAGATTTAGAAAATATGTGTAAAAACTATAATGACTTTATACACTCAACATTTTCTGACTGTTTTGAACAAAATAAAATTAATCACAAACATCAAGATGATAAAATATTAAAGAGAATGCTTATAACATGCCTTCATAATCAGTGGTTCCATCTTTATCTGCCTCTTTCTCAGCCTCAATCTCATTAAGTGGTTCCCCTGCATTCCTCAATACGTACCTGGAAATCGATATCAAACATGAAAAAAAACAAAACAGAAAACGTTAAAGACAAATTCAAATTAACACTAAGTGAAACTTTGACAGAGCATTAGCGCCACGTTAAGAAAAATGTGAATTATTGTCCAATTTTAGAAAAAGGTTAAAATGTGGAGATTACCGTATTTTTCTGACCATAAGGAGCACCGGATTATAAGGCGCATTAAGCAAAACAAAACAGTCAGATAAGTTAAACTTCACTCAACTCATTCTTCTTGCTTCCTCCACTTCCGTACCATTGATTGATTAATGTTGAATTCTCTCAAAGTTGCTCTATAAGTATGATTTCACCGGTCGCAGCAGATGGCCGCCCCTCCCTGAGCCTGGTTCTGCCGGAGGTTTCTTCCTGTTAAAACTGAGTTTTTCTTTCCCACTGTCGCCAAAGTGCTTGCTCATAGGGGGTGATATG